>OZ030006.1:100528357-100628357 GCA_964023405.1 Apodemus agrarius | reverse complement strand
GCCCAGAAGGCAGCGTGTGCATGATGCTGAGGACGGGGCCGCAGAGGTGACCCAGGCCCCCTGGGAAATCCAGGAGGACTGTGACTGAACCCCAGATATTGACAATGAGTTGTTTGTTCTGTTGGAGCTTGTTTTCATTTCGTCCAGATTATGGTTTTACTCTTTTTTTTTCTCTTGAAATAAAAAAAAAATAGTACTTTATTTTTCACTATTATAGGAACACACAATTGGGAGATTTTTAAACTTCTTTAAGAGAAAATTTTGGAATTTTACAGAAAATTTAAAATTAAAAATCTGAGGCTGGGCCGGGTGGTGGTGGTGGCGCACGCCTTTAATCCCAGCACTTGGGAGGCAGAGGCAGGCGGATTTCTGAGTTGGAGACCAGCCTGGTCTACAGAGTGAGTTCCAGGATAGCCAGGACTACACAGAGAAACCCTGTCTCGAAAAACAAAAAAAAAAAAAAAAAAAAAAAAAAAAATTTAAAAATCTGGGTATTTTTAAAAAGAACAGCTTTTAAAATGTTTAAATGTATAATAAGGCTATGGGATACTTTAAGTTTATAGAATGTTTTATATTATTAATATCTGACCTTAAAAATAAATAAAGGGCTAAAAAATTAGGGCCACACCTACGAGCACCAAACATTAAACACCAACACTTAACTATTCCTATCTTACGATGCAGCAGGACAGTGGCCTGAGCAGTCTGACCGAGAACTTGATGAATCTCTCTCCTCATCTAATGTCTATTGAGGCTAGAGGAGGCTGACCTGAGAATGTGTGTCTACCCTCCTTGTCTTTGATAACTTTGTTAGGCTTTAGCTATTTTGATAATCTGAGTAATATAAGAAACTAAAATTCTATAGTGTTACACTGTGAAAGCTCAGGAAAGTTCCCCATCTCTATGTGGACTGTGTTTATGAGTTAATGTTTTATTTTGATACTAAAAGAACTTTAATTCATTCAGAAATGGTTACTTTTTAAAATTCAAACTTTACAAAGATAAAGCTGTAAAATCCTAGTCTTCTATAAAAGCTGCTAACCCAGGGTTAAGACATGCAAGTTAACAGTCAGTCACAGAGTAAATGATCAAATTCAGTAATGTGTTCAGGACCTGGCTTTGTAGTCCTGCTGAGTACCAACTGTAACTACAGAAATAAGCTTTATTTAGGGGTTTTCAAGGTTAAACCTAAAGCAAATAACTAAAAGTAAGCAAAGTTTTCTACTTTGTATATACTTAATAGATATTGGTCCTCAAAACATCTTAGAGGTCTGCTGAATTTGGAACTTAAAATGCTTAATGTAAAAGAGCATACTATGACAGAACCCCAGCTCCTAGCGGCGAACTCCAGGTCTCTAAAGGTGATGGACGTGACACCTTCGTCTGGGTCGTGGTAACTTTAACCGCCGGGCCTCATGCCTTGCCTGCCGTCAAAGCTCTGGCCAAGCTGCGGACACTGCTGAGCTGATTGCTGTGCTCTGGCCTGGCAAAGATCAGTCTGGAGCAGAACTCAGGCCCATTGAAAGAACCACAGAGTGAGCTCAGTGCCCCCAAGTTCCTCACCTCTCCTTTACATTAAAGTCTCTCAGATCTTCTGGGTCTGGTGAATGAAGACCAATGCTGGCCTGGGACCTTGGCCTTCCCCCCCCCCCCACCAAAGCCATCGATGCCACAGGAGCCTGAGGTGACCATCTCCGTAATGGGTAAGTCCTCCTCTTTTTAATCCGTACTAGGCCATTTGGTTACTTTCTGTCCAATGTATCCCTCTCAGGTCTCTGATGGCACTGCCGGCTAGGCTAACTGTAGCGCTGTCAGTTTAACAGCAGCAGGCAAGCAGCTCCTCCTGGAAAGGCTGCAGCTACCTGGATAGTTCTTTTCACATGGAAAAACCAGGCCTTGCTCTTTCCAGAGCTACTAAGTGTCCTGTTGAGAAAGGTGGACAGGTTTTCCTTGCCAACAGGCTTCTTATCAAAGGACAGGTTTCAGATGTAACTTTTTTTTTTAATGTTCATAGCAGCTTTGTCTTTATTTTTTATTAATTTATTCTTTATTTACATTTCAAATGTTGTCCCCCGTCCTGGTCCCCCGACCCCCAAAAATCCCCTACCCCGCCCCTGTTCATCAATCCACCCACTCCTGCTTCCCTGTCCTGGCTTTCCCCTACACTGAGGCATCAAGCCTTCTCAGGACCAAGGTCCTCCCCTCCCTTTGATGTCCAACAAGGCCATCCTTTGCTGCATATGCATCTGGAGCCATGGGGCCCTCCATGCGTGTTCTTTGGTTGGTGGTTTTGTCCCTGAGAGCTCTGGGGGTACTGGGTGGCTCATATCATTGTTCCTCTTATGGGGCTGCAAACCCCTTCAGCTCCTTGGGTCCTTTCTCTAGCTCCTCCATTGGGGACCCTGTGCTCAGTTCAATGGCTGGCTGAGAGTGTCCCCCTCTGTATTTGTCATGCACTGGCAAAGCCTCCCAGATGACAGCTATATCAGGCTCCCGTCAGCAAGCACCTGTTGGCATCCAGAATAGTGTCTGGGTTCTGTAACTGTATATGGGATGGATCCCTAGGTGGGGCAGTCTCTGGATGATCTTTCCCTCAGTCTCTGCTCCGCACTTTGTCTCTATATCTCCTCCTGTGGGGCACATGTAACGTTTTACTGTTCTTTTATTTCAAAGAACTTGCTTTGCAATGGCTGCTCTCAGTAAGAATTATTTGTGCCTCTAGTAAATGACTAAATGGAAAAAATGTTTAAAGTCTGTGTAAGTTCTGAGGGTCAAAGAAAGTGTTCTAAGGTGCAGAGAGGTCAGAGGAAGGCTTAGGTAGGTCAGAGGATCTAAGAAAGTGACTTACGGCATGTAAATTCAGGCTGTAAAGGTTTAGGAGAATGATTTAAGGTATATGAAAATGGGAATGTTTCATAGTTCTTTACCTCTCTGTTATTGTTATACCAAGATTTCAAAAGTTCAGAGTTTTACACTGACCAATGGAATGCTGGAAAGATGGTAGAACATTGATCGTTATATTCACAAGGACAAGACTTTAAATTTTGTTTGGTTGTCTTCTAAGTATAGACTTAAAGGTGCTTCTCATTGGGCTAAAATTATCTCTGTCAGATCTATATCTCCATCCCACTGGACAGAGGAGAAATAAATGTTCTTCTTTTTTTCTTTTTTTAACCCAAAGCCATAGCTTTTTGGGAGTCTACTCCAGCCGCCTCACAGACACCTGCCAGCTGCTTTTCCCGCAATGTAGATTTCATTCCAGATCACAAACAGTGACAATGCTAATATATCTAAAACCTTTATCTCTTTTTGTAAACTAAAAAGATCATGTAAGCTTCAGGGAGTCAAAGGAGTCCTAAGACTTGAATCCACTTTCCACGGGTCAAAAGGACTCCAGATAAGAACCACTTAAGTCTCCCCACCTGCCTATTCCTGAGGAGGGGATCTCTCCCCCTCTCCCCCCTCTCCCCGCTTCCCTCCCCACCCCCCCACCCCCGACCCCCGTCTGTCTTGAGACCCTCTCCTTCCCACTTCTAGAACTATAGGCCTAAGAGTTCCAAGTGTAAGATTTTCTTTTAAGTTTCCAAAACTTTAACTTCTGTCCCTAGTTTATATCTGTCTCAGCAGATTTCCACCGACAGACTTCGAGATGACAGACACCACCCAGGAATCAGCTGCAGATGACAAATTGATCCAAACGGCTTTGAGCCCTGGACTTGCTGAAAGCCGGTGTGGACCAATCCGGGTGATGTGACTGCTCCCTGTCTCTCCAGCTGGACCAGCTCCAGATGCTTCTGGTGAATCCCCATTACCTGACTCTGAGGACGACCTCCTCGTTTCAGCACGAAGTAGTTAAAGGGAGTGGAGCATGGGTGTCACCCTATGTCCTCCTCAACAGGCTGCGATGTTAGGCCAAAAGGACCTGGCACAGGGGACAAAATGGCTACCTATCATGCCTACCGGCATACCAGGAAAGGTACTGGTTGAAACCAAATAGACTCAGACCCACTGTCAACAGGTGGATTGGTTAGCTGAAATTGGTCTACAATACAATGGGGCACATGGCCTGCTTTATACAGAACAAGGAGGTATTGTGTGGCTTTAAGAGAAAATTGTTTCTATAACTGTTAGAGATAATTTGGCTGTCCTAAAACGAATAAGCAAATAAATATTGCAAAAGGGGTGGGTGGAGGGGGAACCTGTGATGAAATAAATGACTGGTCCCCATTCCCATTTTCGGGCTCTTCCTGGATAGTAATGAAAGGATGAGGGCCACAGGCTGGGAAGGCCCCTAGCGTCCTTTCCCGCCTCGCCTCCTGCGGAGAAGCTGAGGCAAGCGCGGACGCCGCTGGGTCAGCAAGGTCACTGCGGCGGATGCGCCGGGCCCCATAATGGGAAATACGTATGTGACGCTGTGCGTAACCCTGGCGTGACGCTGTGTGTGGCGGCCACATAAGCAGAAATGACCTAACTAGTTTATCCAGCCTCTATAGGAAACTGATTGGTTCTCAGAGAGCGCAGGCTTGGATAATTTAAACTGATTGGCTTGGAAGCTATGGAGTGGCTTGTGTAGGTGGGCTTTGCTATAAATCTATAAAAGCTGTCATGTTTCTGTACCTGGTGTTCACTGTCATCTACCCCGTGTGGGGGAATAGCCGTGACCCCAGAGCTCTGGAATAAAAATCCTCCTGCTATGTGCATCAAGACTGTTTCTCGTGAGTGACTGGGGCAACGGCTTCCAAGGCGTGGGGCGCTGGAGTGCCCCCGATTTTCTTTCGGGTCTTACAGTAACTGATGTCAGCCAATGCAGGTCCCCTTTGACCTTTCTGTTTCTACTAATTACTGTTGGCCCCTGTATCATTAATGCCTTAACAGGATGATAATTCTCAACTGGGTACCATTAAGCTGATAGTTATTAGATCCCAATGTAAACAGGTACCTGCCCCAGAGTCAAGGATTTGAACCCACGGGGGATGTGACTCACCACCATTTTCTGGGAAACTCAGAATGCTCCTGACCAGAGTCTACCATCTTGGCAAAGCTTGTTTCAAATTGGGCTCAAGATATTGTAGAGGTGGTCTTATTCTTGGCTGGTGGGATTAACACAAGGTCACATGGTGGAGCTGCTGCTATCTCGCCTGGACTTCAGGATGATAAAGTAAGAAGGCGCCTATTCAAGGAGCTGTTAATCGTTAAGTGCTATAACCTGAGGTTCCCAGGAAAAAGGCCACGCAACTGTGTTGAAGATTCTAAACCAGCTATAGAGTTTGAACTTTACATCTTGGGAGAGCTGTAATGCTGCTAATCCAGAATTCAGATTATCTATCTTAATAACCCCCATTAGCCCTTTAACACCCATGCTCTACATCTGATTTAACATCCTTCCAAGTACCAGGCAAAATCTTTCAAACTATTAACTCACAACCAACCTAAGGGCTAACACTGTCATCACACAGCATCTAAAACCTGTGTGATGTCCCCACTTTGCTGTAACCTACTTACCATGTGATTGGTAAATACTTTAATAAATCATGAGCTTCTTTTGTTTTGTGTCTATAAAAAATTCACATAATTGTTTCCCGTGCTTCCTGGGCAACTGTTGGCTGTCCCACACTCTCCTGGGGGGGGGGTCACAGTTACTTCCAGCTGTCAACATGATACAAACTTAAGTCATTTGGGAAGAGGGAAGGAACCTCCAACACACTGGCCTGAAGACATGTCCGAGAAACATGTTCTCATCTGTCAACTGATGTGGGGGGCCTGGGCCCTGTGAACTGTGCTGTTCCTAGGCAGGGGGGCCTGGGCTGTAGAAGAAAGCAAATGAGAAAGCCACAGGGACCAAGTCAGTAAGCAGCATTCGTCCATGGTTTCTGCTTCAGTTCCTGCTGCCCGGTTTCTGCCTTGACCTCCTGACCTGGCTTCCCTTTATGATGGGCAGTAAGGTTAAATAAATCCTGTCTTCCCTAAGCTGCTTTTGGTCGTGGTGTTTATTACAGTAACAGAGTAACACTAAAGCAATTAAGCAAAATTATGTCCTAGCTTATATGGGCATCCACTGCTATTGTGACAAATTTATATATTTAGTAATATATTTACCATATTTGGTTTCTCTATCTGAAAGGCTAAATATACTCCTCCCAACACACACACACACACACACACACACACACACACACACGTACATCTCCTTGGGGATTGAAACCAGGGCTTCATATGCTATGTTCTCTCTCTATTGAGCCTCACATCCTAGACTCAAGCTGCATCTCATTACTTGGTTTACCTTCTCTCTCCCCTCTGCAGACATGGTTTCACTGTGTAGCTCAGGCCCACGCCGAGCTGGCCACCTTCCTGTCTGAGCCTCCCTAATACTGGAACTGGAGGCTGCACTGCCACACCCGACTAGACTTTTGTCATTTTCTTTGAGGAAAAAAAACTTTTTATCTTAAGCTGACATTCTTGCTAATCTTAGCACTCAGGAATCTGAGGCAGGTGGACTGTCAGATCAAGGCCAGCCTCTCCTACTCAGTGAGGCCCTGTTTCAGACATAAGTAAACTGGCACTGGAGTTATTTCACACACACACACCCCTTGCTACTGTAAATAACCTGTTCCTCAACTCCAGTTCTAACTAGGCAGATATTCTACCAATTCTAGACTGAGAATATTCCATACCATAGTGTATCATTCTACTTGAAATACACTCAAAAAACAGTGCCAAAGACCTTATTAGGAAACCTTTGCTGAAGAAAATACTGAGGCCTTAATTGAGAAGTTACAACAGCCAACCAAGACCCTGGAAAGTTTTCAAGCACAACTGTATGGGCAGCGCTTATGGGCTGTGCTAGTGGAGTTTGGAAGACATGAGGAGTGCCGACAGATGTGCAGACAGTGGAGGCCTGGCTCATGAGTGTGCAGAAGGAAGGAACAAGACTCGTCAGGACCAGATATCAGCCAATAGTGTGCTATATTGGCCAAGAATCTGGCTTTCTCAACCTACTGTCCTGAGAACTGAGAGAAGGTAAACTTAAGATAATGGTCTAACTTTTGGCAGAAGTTTCAAGGCAGAATGGTGGTGTCCTTGGAGAGGCTGGGAGAATAGTGAAGGTTTTCCTCAGGGTTAGTACATCTGATACATGTAAGGTCCCATGGGGGCCTGGCTACACTTTAAGCTGGCATCAAAACTTGACAAGGTCAAGCCACCTTCCACATGGCACTGGTGTTGATGGCGCCATTCCATAGGCAAAAGCCTAAAAAAGAAATTCCAAGACCAAGGAAGACATGGAGAGCCACTGTAGGGCAGGGTCTGATGGGTCCCTGCAAAGAGGCCACGGTGAAGCCTGAGTTTTCATGGAGACCCAAGGATACTGAAGAGGTCAGGACTGTGGGGCATCAGTCAAGGAGAGCTGCAGGCATGGAGCAGAGCCAGCTGCAGGAAGACTCTGTATGTGCTCAGGTAGTAGAGCTGGAGGGGTGGGTATATCCCGGTCCACTGGAGCCTGTTAGATTTCATCATGAGCTCTAGATGCTCTACAAGGAGTTACAGAGTTTGGGATTTACCCTGCTAGATGTTGAATTTGGTTTGGTGGGGCTGGCTTATGCATTTCTCATATTTTGAAAATTTTTTTTGTCCAAATATATAGCTTTTTTTTTTAAATAGAAGTCATTGTGAAGAGAGTTTATATTTGTTAAAGTGTTTTTTTATCAGCTTGACCTGACAGTACCTCATTTAAAAGCCATAACCTTCCACCCTAAGTCCACAAAGTCTCACGTTAATCTCATAAAGTTGTCCAACTTGAACAACTCCTATATCTTTGCGATATAGGCCTCCTATAGGCCTCACAGGGTAGAAGGAAAGGACAGACTCTTCAAAGTTGTCCGCCGACCTCTTTATGTGCCGTGGCATGCATGCCCCGCCCCCTAGATGAATAGGTAATACATATAAAATTTTAAAGATATAGGAGTTGTTCAGGTTGGACAACTTTATGAGATTAACATGAGACTTTGTGGACTTAGGGTGGAAGGTTATGGCTTTTAAATGAGGTACTGTCAGGTCAAGCTGATAAGATCGCCGTTGCCTGAGGGCTTGTCCATGGGTGATTATCTTGGTTATGGTAACTGAGGCGGGAAGACCCACCCACAGTGATGGCCCCCTTCCTAGGCAAGGAAAGCTGAAATGCCCAAGAGTGGAGAATCTGTCTGAGCACTCGCACGGATTTGTTTTTCTCTGCTCTGACCACTGTGGTCAAGAGTCCTGAGCTCATCATTGTGACTTCCTGCAGTGACCACGGGCTGGACGGGCTATCACCTGGAACTGTGGCTAAAATCTGCACTTTCTGGGTTGGTGGCAAGGCTCAGTGGGGAAAGGCTCTTGCTGTAAAGCACAATGACCTGGTTCAATCCCTAGGCCTCACAGGGTAGAAGGAAAGGACAGACTCTCCAAAGTTGTCCGCCCACCTCTATATGTGCCGTGGCATGCATGCCCCGCCCCCTAATGAATAAGTAATACATATAAAATAAACTTTCTCTCCTTAGTTGCTTTTACCAGAGTATTTTATCACAGTAACAAAAACATAATCATGACATGAACAACTCGACTTCTGGCAGTCAGTTCAATTAGCTTATACAATGTGGGGCTGCCTGAGGCAGACCTGCAGGGAGCCGTACTCACACCCTCCCCTAGGGACTGCCTAGATCTCAGTGCGCTGTCCTGTACAGACCCTGTCCCTGTGCCCTGTGGGACGTGGTACTCAGGCTTACTTACTTTTAAAAGTCCAATCTGTCTCTTGTCTCCCTCACTTGAATATAGTTTCTTCAGGACTAGCCTATCGCCTCCGGCTCCCTTCTAAGTACTTGGCTCCCTGGGGAACACCAGTTTAACCCTTTCCTTATTCAGGCGACTGGACTCTACTTTGTAGCTCCACTAACCACTTCACAGGGAACAGGCTTGTCTTTGAAGGTGTTTTCCTACTGATACACAAAAGTGCAATGGATTTTTAAGAGGCTATGTGTTTGATATACATATATTATATATATATATATATATGTGTGTGTGTGTGTGTGTGTACATACATAATATATATGAGAGAGAGGGAGAGAGAGAGAGAGACAAACAGAGACAGAGAGAGGGGGGAGTTAAATCAGGGGACAGCTTGAAGGAAGGACCCAGCTCCTTCCATGTGGGTCATGTCATTCAAGTGCAGAGTTATCAGGCATGGTGACAAGTGTCTTCAACTGCTGAGCCATCTCACCAGCTCCCAATGATCTACTTCTGAAATGAGTGAATTTTAGGAATGTAGAGAAGCTAGAGGCCACAAGGAGGTAGGGACGGACTGAGACGGTGGCAGGAAACAGGTGAATGTGGATGTAGAGAAGCAGTGTGAGGAAACCTGAGGATCTTGAAGGGTGTCTGAGGGGCACCCAGAGAGGCGATGCCCTGTGCAGAATGTATTACTGGTTAGAGGTCCCCCAGACGGAGCTGTCATGAAACTGAGAGTGAACCTGTACAGACAAAAGTAGAACAGATATCTCCAAGTAGTAAGAAATGCAGTGGCAAACTGACCCTGCGGCTGCTTGCTGTGAGGAGAGCAGACAGGGCGCCCACGGAGTGGGACGGATACGCCTACATCGGATCTTACCAAATCCTACAACGCTGACTTCCCTGGTTTGCTATCGGAGTTTAACTTTCCCAAGGACATACCTGTGTGAGTGGAGGTATTGAGAAATGCGACTCACCCCTCTCCACCTCCACTGCCTGGGAGGAACAGGGAGGAACAGCAGGTCATAGTGGCATCCATGAAGGCGTGACTACTGCGGACTCCTTCAAACAGCCTCTGATGGTGAGCTAAGACCTGGGAACACGCTGCTGTGGTCTCCCAGGTGATTGAGGAACCGTCCTGAGTGGACCAAGGGGAGGAGGAGGCAGTGGCAGATTGACTAAGAAATGATGAAAGGAAGGTGTTGACGAAAGAGCAAGCCAAGGATCGCATCCCACTCACGGGGAGAAGCAGGCACGAGTGTCCGGCTTTGTGTGGTTTAGGATGGTGATGAACCTGACAGGAGAGGTGATCAGATGCCAGGGCCCAGGAGGACAGTGGGATTTGGACTGTGGTTTGACAGAGTGTCTGTTCTGACTGCCAGCCTTCCTCCACAGAGCCAAGGTCCTTGTCCAGTGGGTCTGCACTGCTGGTTACTACCCACCCACGGAAAGTAAGAGGCAGCCGCTAGACTAACTTTTGTGATTTTTGTCAACTTGCAGTGGAGAAAAGATGGCATGATGGACAGGCTTCCCACAGGGGAGCAAAGGAAGGATTGAGTGTGTACCTTAAACCTCCTAGCAATAACTGCACAAACGCATCTAGTTCCAGCAGAAGTAGGTGGGGGTGGGGGTGGGGGTGGCCTGTGAACTGGGCGCAGAAGCTAACGAGCTCAGCCCAGAGACCTAGCTACTGTGAGGCGGGAGCAAGAGCCTGAGAACGGGCAAGAGAGAATGTTGCTGGGGTGCAGAACCGGGAAGAGGAAGGCAGATCGGGTCTGCGCTGGCTGGTTTTGTGTAACCTGACACAAGCGAATCACCGGAGAGGAGGAGCCTCGGTTGAGAAGGTGCCCCGGGCTGCAGGCAAGCTTAGTGAGTGAGGGGTGAGGAAGGGCCCAGCCCACTGTAGGTGCTGCCATCCCCGGGCCGAGCCAGTGGTCCTCGATTCCATTTAAAAGCAGGCTGATAAAGCCTGGAAGAGCGCGTCAGTAACAGGGAGAGCGAGCAGCACCCTCCACGGCCTCTGCAGCAGCTCCTGCCTCCAGGTTCCTGCGCTGCCTGAGTTCCTGTCCGCACTTCCTTTGATGACTGTGACGGCCCCTCTTGGTTGTCAACCTGACCATATCTGGAACTAACTAAAACCCCTAACTGGGACACACTGGTGAGGAACTTGAAGTGGGAAGATCCACTTCTAATCTGAAGACACACTTTGGATCCAGATCTTTGAGGCAGGAAGGCTTGCCTCTAATCTGGGCCGCGCCGTGCTCAGGACGCCTATGTAAGGACAAGGAAGAAGGGAGGTTTGCTCTTTGCCTGTCTCCTTTTGCCTTGCTACCAAGTCTTCACTGTCCTTAGAGTCTACTTCCTTGAGATTCAAGTGTCCACTGAGGACCAGATGAGACATCCACCCTCACGGACTGAACAAATACTCTCTGAGCTTCCATTTATAGGCACCCATTGTTACATTAAGTGGACCACAGCCTATAAACCATTCTAATAAATCATTCATGTACATACACACACACACACACACACACACACACACACACATTTTATTTATTATTTATTTACGGATTCATTCTGTAAATTCTTACTCTAGAGAACCCTCATATAACAATGAGCAGTAATGTGAAAATGTAACTTTAATAGAAACCCTTCCTTCCCCAAGTTGCTTTTGGTCCTGACGTCTCATCACTGCAATGGTGACTCACAGCAGAGCCAGCTGGAGCTTTCTGTAAGTTATGGATGCTGCTTGACTAGGATAGATTCGGTTTCTGCAGTAAGGGAGGAAATAGATAGGTCTAGAACAGACAAGGATCTAGGGCCATTTGGATAAGGAAGATAAGAGATAAGATCCCTACAGTGATAAAATCCCAGTGTGGAAAAACAGTGCTCAAGCTTCACTTGGGAAAAACTACCTTGAGGAAGTTGAAGAGCTGAAAAAGAAAATATTAACAACAACAACAACAAAAAAAAAAGCTATGCAGGATGTGGTAGCTCACACCCACAATCTCAGCGACTGGGGGCAAAGGCAAGAGAATTACCTTGAGTTCCCCACTTGGGGTACAATGTGAAAATCTGTCACAAGGATGGAGGGAGGGAAGGAGGGAGAGAGAGGGGCGGGGAATGAGAATCTGTAGCCTTGTAGGGTTTAGATAGCCCTGGAATACTCATCATCTAAGTTGAATAGTTCCTGGACAAATTTTTAAATCGCTTAACCCAGGAGCAGGGGCGACCATAGAAGCCCCGGATGCATCCTCATGAAAGGGTAATTTGTCAGTTAAGTTTCACTGGCTCTGCCAGTGCACACAGTAAGGACATGGAGCAAAACAATGGCTGAGTCCCTGCTTAGGATGCCAACCAACCGTCCAAGAAAGTAACGCGGTCTCAGGGGAGGGAGGTGCGGCAGCAGTGTCTGCACCGACAGAGCATTCGCAGCTGTCAGTGGGCAAGCAGGGCTGGCAGCAGCCCTGGGCTAGCAAGGGCGGGATGCAGAGGGGTCAGTGAGTTCTGAATGAACGTCTCTCCTGTCCTCACCCCAGAGGGAGAGGCAGCTTGCAGCAATGGGGGACGGACGTGGATGCTTCCTGCTTGCTTCAGGATGGAGGTCCATGGAGGACGCCATGCTGAGTGAGATAAGCTAAACACAGAAAGACAAATCCCACCTGTGCAATTTACAAAGGAACAAAACCCCATCATACAGAAAGACCAGCACTTCGGAGGCAGAGGCAGGCGGATTTCTGAGTTCGAGGCCAGCCTGGTCTACAGAGTGAGTTCCAGGACAGCCAGGACTACACAGAGAAACCCTGTCTCAAAAAAAATAAATAAATAAATAAATAAAAAATAAAATAAAAATAAAAAATACAGATAGAATTCAACAGCAGTTCCCACCGGCTGGGTTAGGGGAAGGACACCGAAAACAGGTGGAAAGACATAAAATGAACAAGTATGAGCATCTAGTGTGCCATGTGAGGGCTAAAATTAGCTAATAATACTGGCTGGGTGTGGTGGCACATGCCTCCAACCCCAGCACTGGGTAAGCTGAGACAGGAGGATTGCTGCAAGTATGAGGCAGGCCTGGGCTATATACTGAGTTCAAGGCCAGCTTGGACCTGTCCCAGAAAAACCCAAATCAAAACAAATTTTTAAAGTAGATTCAACTGTACGAGGGACTCTGGTTAGAGAAGTGTATTACAAGTGCTCCAATCACAGAGAAAGGAACTGTGAGCCAACAGGTCCAATCGCTTGTTTACTTTTCTGTTTACATGTTGTAAACCTCCCAGAGCCACCAAGAAATAAATGACCTGAGCACACCAGTCCTGTGCCTTGAGCAACCGTGGCTTTGGACAGTCCTGATTTCTAACTTCCCTCTCCGTTCTAGGAGAAGTTGACTTTCTTGCCCAAGTGATTTCCATCCCCACACAATCTAGGTAGCTAACCACAGACTACCTTTATGTTGACACACACACATGCACGCTTACTTCGAATCCTAGCTTGTAACAACACAGAGATAAGGTATTCAACTGGTCTTCCGCATTGTTTCTCCACCTTGGGGCTGACATGTTCAGCTCCACACTTGGTGGGAAGGAGTGGTCCCATTTATCATCAGACGCTCAGCAGCATCTCTAAGCCATTCCCCCTGCTCCTCTTGTGTGTCAATCAAAAATGTCTCTTGGGGGAGGGGAGAGATGGCTCCATTATGACAAGTGCTTATCACTCTTCTGGACAACCTGAGTTTGTTGTCCAAACTCAAAACACACACACACACACTCACACTCACACAGGAGGCAACTCACAACCACCTATAACTCCAGTTCCAAGGGATCTGATGTACTCACGCCTCCATGGGCACCTGTACAAACTTGGTGCACATAAAGTCATAGGCAAGCACAAATACACATAAAAGTAAGTAATAAATAATCCTTTAAAAAAAATCCTGTTTCCTGGACCAACAGGATAGCTCACTGTGTAAAGACACTTGTTTCTAAGCTGTCCAAGGCCCACATGTCGGAAGAACAGGCTCCTGCAAACTGCCCCTGACCGCCAGACTCCTGCCATGGCATTCATGCCTACACACACACACACACACACACACACACACACACACAGTTTCAATAACTAAAATGTAGTAAGTTTTAAACATCCCTAGATGTTGCCATATGTCCCTGGGAATCAAAAGCACCCTGGCACTGTTGGGATAGTTATCAGACATATTAATATTTCAACACCGCCTCCTATGAGTCAAGAAGGGTAAGCAGACTTACATGCCAGGCTACAATAAAGAGCTAAAACTAATGACACCTGCATTTCAACATCTACTATTCCGTGTTGGGGTTGGAATATACAATTTCAAGAGATCTTGGTTTATCAAGATGGTGGTCAGGTCCTTACCTGTCAAGACCTCAAAACACTGGTCTGAGCCCACACATAGGTACATAAGAACAAGGCAGGCTAACAGCCGGTGCACAACAGTGGGAGGAAAGCACCCACTCCCACACCCAATTGACTGTTTTGCATACTTCACCTGTCTCAGTCCCACGTCCCCCAACACCTCCCTCTACCACCTCAGCCAGGGTTTTGCAACCGGACCTTGAACAAGAACTACTTGAGGCTATAAAGCATGCAGAGGCTGTAAATCCCTGCATTTTAAGAGTCCAGAATGTGACACCTGACAGGATTAGATGAGGGCGTCCATTTTCAAGCAAGCTCCCTCAAATAATGTGGGCACAGCACTTTAAAAATAAATCCTCCTTTTGAGCAAGTTTTCCACAGCAGAGATAAACCCATGGAATGAACAGGTTTTGGCCTGAAGGTTGTCCAGATTCTACAAAACTGAGCCAAGATATAAGGGTTTGTCTTCTATGAAGAACAAAACCACTGTTCTGAGAGTCTGCACCCTACTGTTGTGACCAATTAACCCTTCATGATCCCAAGGGAGGGTTTTTAATTCACACTAATGAGATGCCTCTGATGTAAAGGGGGAGTTATTACCATCACTCAACTCTCTGCTCTTTACAAGTTTAAAATATTAAGGCAATGAATTCTGAATGCTTGGCATACTCTCTAAAAACACTAATTTTCCAAAGTGAGAATGCAACTCATAGGCCCAGATGGTGCCTCCACTATCTTACCCAGTGCTCCCTGGACCTGCCCTCCATAACTGAGACCCTTGATAGACAGCTCATCACCTCTCAGCCTGCTCATCTGCTTGGCTGCTTGACTGCCCTGCGCTGGAGACAGACGCTGACACCGGTCCATTCACCCGGGCTCCACACTATCGGAGACCGACGAGTGAAGGGCTGACCATCAGATTGCACTGGACCCCTCTGAACGTGCACCCAAATTCTCCTGTGTCCATAGTCACCAAACCCAAACCCAACCATCACTGCATGCTTCTTTTCTATTTATCTATCTATTTATGGGCTTGTCTTTGTTTTTTCAAGTCAGGGTTTCTCTGTGTAGCCCTAGAACTTGCTCTGTAGACCAGGCCGGCCTCCAACTCAGAGGTCCGCCTGCCTCTGCCTCCCAAGTGCTGGGTTTAGAGGTGTGTGCTGCCACCACCCAGCGAAAGTATAGGCATTCTTTTGTTTTTTATTTTTTAAATTTATTTATTTTATGTATATGAGTACACTGTATCTGTCTTCAAACACACCAGAGGAGGGTATAGGATCCCATTACAGATGGTTGTGAGCTATCATGTGGTTGCTGGGAATTGAACTCACGACCTCTGGAAGAGAAGTCAGTGCTCTTGACTGCTGAGTCATCTCTCTAGCCCCCATTTTTGTTTTTGTTTTTTTTTTTTTGTTTTTTGTTTTTTTAAGACAGGATTTCTTTGTGTAGCTCTGGCTTTCCTGGAACTCACTATATAGACCGGCCTAACCTTAAACTCACAGAGATCCGCCTGCCTCCGCCTCCCAAGTGCTGGGGTTAAAGGTCTGCGCCGTTACTCCTGGCTCCCGGGATGTTCCTTCAGTGTCCAGGCTGCACACGGGTCCCTGGACCGTGAGAGGAGGGAGGGAGGTGCAGGCGAACGAGCCAATGGCTGTCCCACATACCAGCAGGGACAGGCCTGGGAGCAAAAGCAAGTGGATCTGTCCGGCCCGGCCGCCTTCCTCAGAGACCAGGGAAGAGCCGAAATGCTCGACTATTTGTCAATTTGATGTGGCCAAGTCATGGCTGGAGTAAGTTTACTAGTTGCAAAAATTCAGGTTGGGCAAAAACTTTCTATTGCTTTTCTTCCTTCCTGGGATGTTATAATCCTCACTCATCTGACTTTCCAAAATAAGGACAGGAAATAGCCTGGCTAGTTGGACGGGCACTAAAATGTTGGGGCCAGGGAGGGAGAGAAATGTAGCAAGAACAAATGGCAGAAGTCAGTCTACAGACCCCCCCCCCCCGAAGGAAAGAGAAGGCAATATTTTTTTTAAGTTCCAACATACACACAGAGAATACAACAATGTTTATTTTGGGTGGGGCTTGAGGGCGGCAGCCATGAACGGTGGAGAAGGAGATGGTTCTGTCAAGTGAGGACTGGGGAGGAAAGGGAGAAAAGAGGAACAGAAATTCGTGTCAGTCTCCCTTCCTTTGCTGACGGAGCTCGGGAGTTTCAGAGGAATGCTGCAGAGTGAGGCCTGTGCGCCTACCCACCATAAACCATTACAGGCCCAACGTGGAGACCCTCCTCTGAATCAGAGAACTGGCCCCCACCTCTACCTTTCCACAGAGGAACTCAGCTGAAAATACAAAAGGTTTTTCAAACTGGATTTTAAAATATTGGGGTTGGGAGAGCACAAACTGGAATCAGTCTGGAAGAGGTGGCGGATAGAGGCTCAGGGGGAGGAATTGGGAGGATCATCAAAGTACATTGTGTGTATGTATGAAATTCTCAAAAATTAATAAAAACATTCTGCTTTTAGCAGTGTAAGATTTCTACTGAAATGTGTAGTTCAGGGTTCTCTCAAGGCCTTGGGGGATACCTTTTTACTTTGTAGGTCTTGTTGTGAGACAGTATCTTCCCGATTGCTCCAGAATGATTTCAGATTCAGGATCCTCCTGCTCAGTCTCCTGAGTGCTGGGATCACAAGTGTAAGCCACAGTGCCAGCAATGCCCATCTTTCATAGGCAATGTGTGGCCTGTATCTTACCTACCATCGAGGGCTGGACCACAGCATCTTACAGTGCACAGATGTGTGTTTGGGTTTAAATACACTTCAAAGTCTGCATGGGAAGCTTCTCTCACAGGACTGTGGTAGGCCTAATTTAAATCAGGAAATGGGAAGTAGGGGGGAAAAAAATCAGAGCTGGTCGACCAGATGCCCCTGAGGCCAGCCACAAACCAGGAAGCCTCTTAGAATAGCAGCAATAGCAGGCATAGCAGGAAGAGCTCTGAGGCCAGCGGAGACCGGGTCTTCATTCTGTTCCCTGCAGAGGTCAGGAGGGACAGATGCTGAGGAACCTCAACAATACAGGAAATGAGCAGCAGTGGCCACACAAGACGCAGCCACACCCGCAGCTTCTGTGTCCACAGTGTCAGGACACGGTGAGCTGGAGGCTGCAGAGACGCTTTCTGAAACAATTTTATACTTAGAGAAAGACTGCAAGAATGATACTTATATTCTCATCTACCCTACACCCGGATAACCACCCCCGATGATTAACATGTATGCTGCCGTTCTATTAGTATATAATATGCATAATTTATTTTAAATGCCTGAAAGAAAATTTTAGGCACTGTCACACCCTAAATATTTTATTTTCCTAGAAATAAAGTCATTCCTTATATGAGCACAGATAATAATCAATGTGAGGGCCTGGACACTGACTCAAAACTATAGTCTAATATAAAGGTCTCAGGAAGATTTCTCTAGTCCCTTCAAATGATGACTTTTGAACAAAAACAGAAACAAATTTTTCCCCCTTTTCCAGGATACCATCCAGGATCACATATGAGGTCTAATGTCATGTCTCTTTGGCTTCCTTTAATCTAAAACCGTTCAGTTATCTCTCGTGACCTTGACAGTTTTTGAAAAGTACTGGCCAAGTGTTTTGCAGAATGTCCCCTAGTTGGGGTTCATCTGTTTCTTCACGATTAGATCTGAGTTGTGCACTGGGGCCTGAGCAGCTCAGAGGGAGGAGTACTCTCTCTCAGCATTTTCTCAGACGTCTACCTGGCCTGGCACCGGTGACCCTCGGGAGAACAGCTGGTTAAGGTGGGTGCAAGTCGGATGCCATTTTTCCTTTGTGAACTACTAAGTGACTTGCGGGGAGATACCTGGCGCCTTAGTTACTTTCCTAGTGCCGTGAAGAGGCAATGGACCGAGGCAGCTCATTTGTTAAAAAGCCTTTAATTGCTTACAGTTTCAGAAGGTGAGACCATGACTGTCACAGCAGGAAGTACAGCAGTGGGCAGGCACGGGACTGGAGCAGCAGCAGAGAGCTTACCTCCTGATCCTCAGGATGAGAGCAGAGCGAAAGAAACTGGGTCTGGCATGGGCTTTGGAAATGTCCAAGCCTATCTCTGGTGACTCACCTCCTCCAAGAAGGCCATAGCTCCCAGTCCTTCCTAAACAGTTCCACCCACTAGGGACAAAGACAGCATTCAAATATATGAGCCTGTGTGTGTGTGTGTGTGTGTGTGTGTGTGTGTGGTGTGATTCTCATTCAGACCACCAAACCTAGGAACTGAGTAAAGTTCCTGTTTTTTCATCACATCTGCTTGATTCAGTAGCCACTGGTAGAGAAAAGGATAAATTGTAAGTTAGGTAAGGTCACATTCGCGCCTCAGACATAAGGCTTGACAGAACAGAGTTGGTGAAAATTGAATCAGCACCTGGGGCTCCCTCCACATTTGCTTCCTGGAACCTCAACCCATGCTCAGTCTTAGCTAGCAGGAGAACTAGGTAGGAGCTGGCGAGATGGCTCAGTGGTGAAGAGCACTCGTTGCTCTTGTAGAGGACTCTAGTTCAGTTCCCAGCACCCATACGGCCACTCACAACCATCTATAACTCCAGTTCCAGGAGATCTGGTGCCTTCTTCTGGCTTCCGTGATGAGCAGGCATGCCCGTGGCACGCATACATACGTGCAGGCAAATACTCATACACATAAAATGGAATTTAAAAAAATCTATAAAAGAAAACTATCCTCAGGCCGGGCGTGGTGGCACACGCCTGTAATCCCAGCACTTGGGAGGCAGAGGCAGGCGGATTTCTGAGTTCGAGACCAGCCTGGTCTACAGAGTGAGTTCCAGGACAGCCAGGACTACACGAAGAAACCCTGTCTCGAAAAAAAAACAAAAAAAAAAAAAAAAAAAAAAAAAAAGAAAGAAAGAAAAAAAGAAAACTATCCTTTAGATAGAGCCTGGGACTGTACTAGTTATCAAGTGTCTATTAAAGACTTTCTGAGACTCCAGAAGCAAGAACAGATGCTGAACCCAGATGCTAACACCCAGTCACGCCAATGCCTGTTTTTGTTTTGTGTTTTCTTGTTTGTGTATTTTAATGAGAACACCGAGGGGGCTCTACTCTGTAATTCCGCCTCCTCCTCTGGTATAATGGTGACTAGGGACGCTAATTTGCTTTATCTAGAAAATATTTGAAGAGGCCAGAGAAGGACAAAAGGTGTCTCTCTCTATTGTTGTCAGTCTTAGCTTTCTGTTTTGTGTGCTTCTGTTAAGCTGGCGGCCAGCCTCCTGCCCTGACCCATCGGCAGCACGAGGTAACCAGGCCACAGCCACACCCAGTTTTTATGTAGGTGCTCCCTATCTGAGCACAGGCTCTTCTCCTCCTTGAGCCTTGAACTCTTGTTTTTACAAAGTTAGAAACATCAGAGAATATTTAACAGTGGAAAGAAGATTAGGAAGACGTCCTACGACAGAGGGGTGCCCGTTGCTAACACTCTTCTTATCGATATCCTGTCAGCCTTTATATCACATGTATTCTACACAACAGGGTTGAGCTGTCTTTATTAGCCTTTTTTAACCTGAATTCCACTGGGGAGGAAGCCCTATTTCAAAGGGCTGGAATTTTGTCAATTGTCCCAAGGGTGGTCAAACAACTAGAATCCTTCCAGAAGCATAAGAGAGAAGTTAACGTATGACACAGGCTGCCTTTGGATATTAGGGCTTAAATTTCTCATATAGCCTTGGTTGGGAAGGGTTGGTCTACACTACTATGGAATTTGCTTTGTTCTCTTAACAATTCTCTCTACCCCTCAGTTTTGCTTTGTTTTTTTTTTTTTTTGTTTGTTTGGTTTTTTTTTTTTTTTTTTTTTTTTTAAACTAAGTAGCCTTAAATCCAATGTAATCTTTCTACCTTAAGCTCCCTGGGTTACAAGCATAAACAACTATGCCCAGATTTATAATCCTATAAATAAATATTTAATAAACAAATATTACATACCAGGAACTGAGAATAGAAAAATAGGGCATAATTCCTTTCCTCTATGAATATGACCAAGAACCCTCAAATACCCAAAGCACCAACAATGAGGTCGTGGGCCTGATGGGTAAGGAACCTCGAGTCCATCAGAGGAAATCAGGGAGGCCTTCCAGAGGGCGAGATGAGCCAGTGGGTGCCCCAGGGGTAAGGATTTCAGAGTGGATTCCAGATGGAAAGAAGAAAATGTTGGGGGGAGGGGGAGAGCTGGAGAGATGGCTCAGAGGTTATGAACACTGACTGCTCTTCCAAAGGTCCTGAGTTCAATTCCCAAGAACCACATAGTGGCTCACAACCATCTGTAAGGGGATCAGATGCCCTCTTCTGGTGTGTTTGAAGATAGTGACAGTGTACTCATACATAAAATTAATAAATAAAACTTGAAAAAATAAAAAGAAGAAAGAAAGAAAGAAGGAAAGAAAGAAAGAAAGAAAGAAAGAAAGGAAATGTTGGTTTTCCAGAGGCGTGCTGAGGTTCGATACCAGGGGACCTATGGGACAGTGGTCAGAAGACTCAACTAAGCAGACCCCAGGACATCCACTCAGTGGTTCTAAGCAGGACAGTGGTGAGAGCAACCTGGGCAGGCCCTGGGTGGTCAAGAGGTCACTGAGCTTTGTGGTTTGAATGAAAATTCAGCAGTAGGAGATGTGGCCTTGCTGGAGAAAGTGTCCTTACCCCAGGGCGGCCGCTCTTCCTGGATTCTACGGTGGACACTAGGGCAGAGTGTTACTAGAGGTTTTAGAGCTTCTCGGGCAGAGAATCTTTTAAAAGGCTGTCGCTGGGTGAGGCCCTGAGGTTTCGGATGCTCGTGCCCGGCCCGGGGTGGCCCTCTCCCTCTGATGCCTACCGCTCCAAATGTAGAACTCTTGGCTCCCTCAGCACCGTGCCTGCCTGCATGCTGCCATGCTTCCCGCCATGATGAAATCATAAGCCAGCCCTAATTAAATGCTCTTTATAAGAGGTTGTAATGCTGTGTCTTCACCGCAATAGAAACCCTAATTTAGACATTATGTTTGATAGTTTCATACATTTATATAATGAATTTAGTCATTTCTATGACTGTTCTTCCTTCTTCTCAACAAATACCCCTCCTGCCTCAGGTCCTCTGTGTGTAGTCCACGGAGTTTAATTAATTAGTGTTTCTTGTCCCAGTAAGGGTAACTTATCAGGAGCTATCCCACTGAAGAAAAACGACACCGCTTCTCCAACAGCCTTTAATTGCCAGTAGTCTCTCGGAGAAGGAATTATAAAATGTCGAGGGGCCCAATCTTATTCAGCATTTTAAGATTCTAAGCCAGCATTTGGCCGGGCTCCCAAACAGACATACCAGGTGTAATCATACATGGACTGCATATCTGGACATACAGCAAGAAGCGACACAGACTCAGCCTTTGCTTCAGAAGGTCTTATAATCCCACCTGAAACAACAAGCAACAGACAAAAAATAAAGGCAGAGAAACAGACCAGTGAATCCACCGCCGTTGTCCTTACCCCAGGGCGGCCGCTCTTCCTGGACTACACTGGACACTAGGCTGAAGTGTTGCAAGAGCTTTGAGGGCAGAGAGTCTTTTAAAAGGCTCCTCCGAAGAAGGAATGCTTTTCTGCTGTTGCCTGAGTAGGAACTGTAGGGGGTGGGGGGTGGGGCAGATGTCGCTAATGTAGGGACAGCAGGTCCTGCCTGGTTGGAGACGGCTGAGGATAATATGTTTGAAGGGTCCAGCCCAGGAGGGACAAGATGCTGAGGCTGACAGAGAAATGAGAAGTCCCTACCAAGGGTGCTGAAATTGTACTGGAGGAGTAAAAGGGATTTTTCTAAGTGGAACTGGATGTTGAAGAAACCTCTCTTGAGGCTGGACTAGAGATGGAGACACACCCTCATGGGGCAGTATGAGACAGAAGGCTGGCCATGGAGCCCCAAATACCACCAGTCCCGATGGGGTATCTTCTGAGGGACTGGAATACATTATTTGCTGCAGAGACCTGGAACCGAAGCCTTATCTACTGCCTCCAAGCCTAGGTCTGAATCCTGGCCCTGCCCTCAGGAACATCTTACGTCAATTTTAGCTTAACACCCTCCTTTATAAAATGGGAAGAATAGGATAATGGTACCAAGCTCACGGGCGCTATGGTGGAATCCAATGAGCTAGTCTATGTAAAGTTCTACACCAGCTGAGGACAGACTGAGAAAACTACTTCTCATGGTTTCCAGGGTAGGAGCAGGCTTTGAAGACTGAGTAGGACTAACCAACTATAAAAAGTTCACTAATGAGTTCCATGTGGTTAGACGCTGTGGACTATAGGTGTATGTGAGTTTAGAAGTCCGTATCTTCCAGAGAAATGGAAACTTGAAACTACCTGTTTCTTTTTATTTTTTTTAAAGATTTATGTTTTTATTCTTATTTTTCATCTTATTACATTTCGATTGAGTGTGTGTGTGTGTGTGTGTGTGTGTGTGTTTATGTGTGTGGCCATGCCATGGCATACCAGTGGAGATCATGCATGCGGAGAGCTCTTTTTCTGAGCTCTCTCCTTCCAGCATGTCGGTCCTGGGTATCAAACTCAGGTTGTCAGACTTGGCAGAGAGGCCTTTGCCCACTGAGCCAACTTGCTGGCCATTCCTTTTATGTTTTAATCTTGTGTGTAGCACACGTGTGGGTGTGTGCATGTGAGTGCACATATCACAGAGGCTGGCAGAAGGCGTGACGTAATCCGCAGCTAGAGTCATAGGCAGTTGCGAGCTGCCTGACTTCAGTGCTAGAAAAGGGATTCCAGCTCTCTGTAAAAGCAGCCAGCTTTCTCACCGGCTCTCTGAGCTCTGGAGTCCCTGCCAGCGTCTTTTTACCCTTTTAAAGGGAGGCTACTAGAAAAACTTAGGCTGCGGGTATGCCTTAGCTTGTTTCCACTGGAGAGCACCCAAACAGAAGGGACACACAGATACAGATGGGGCAGCCCGTGCCAGCGGATGACACCCCTCCCCCCACCAAGATCTCCATTGCAGAAAATGGCAAGCAAAGAAAGGGGAAGACCAGAAGCCACTTGGTCCTCTTGACCATCTCACTGCCTGCCAGTCTAGATAAAGAGAGAGAGGAACGCATAGGGGTTCTAACAGCAAGCTAGAAGAGGGTGAAAAGCCAGAGACAGACGAGGAGACAGGACAGCCAGGAAGGAGGGCAACAGCCTCTAAGAGAAACACAGTCTCAGCTGGTTGCTTGATAGACATAACCCCGCCATTATGAAAGTGACAGCCTATGGTACCTGACCTTTTGGTACCACAGGCCTGTAATCCCAGCGATAAGGGAGGGGAGGCAGGCCTCAGGATTCAAGGCCAGACTGGGTTTTATGAGGCCTTGCCTGAAAACAAGCACTTTTAAAAGTGGCTTCAATGGTCAAAAACACTTAAGTATTATTCATAAAGTAGACCTTTAACATGCTGTCGGTTGCGCTTATCAAACCTAGTCACATGATACTAACCTACTGTAACCCCAGATGGAATTAAGCCTGAAGGAGAAAAAAGAGAATGCCAGAGGAGTTCATTCATGATCCAAAAAGTCGCCCCTGGGTATTTTTCCTTGCGGTAACCAAAGTGTAAAAATGCTTTCTACTGCTCAAAAACTCAAGTAAGAAAAGGCTTTTCCTGTAGATAAGTTAAATAGACTGGGTGGTTTGTTTGCATTGAGCTGGGTGGAGACTAAGATCAAACTAAGCAGTCCACTAGAGATACTCCACCACAAGAGGCTCTTGGAGCTCAGCCTGCCCAGTGCTAGGACCCAAGGACGAGAGCCTGGGCCCTGTAGGACAGCTCTTCCCGAGGCCACATAGAACAGGGCTGGGCAGAAACATCCTACTGAAAAAGCAACACCAGCACCACCATCTGGAAACTGCCGCCTTCATCACTAAGGAGGAAAGAGCTCTCACCACGGTTAATTCAAAGACTAGAATAAAGTAGCTCGGCCTGGGGTCCTCAGAGTGAGTACTTAACCTGACCCAGTAAGCCCAGCGGATCCCCAGAAACGCACACAACAGCTAGGCACCAGCAGGGCAGTGCCAGCAGCGCTATTGGGGCAGACAGACGCTGGAAGCCGCTTAGCATCAACAACTGATCACGGACGAGAGGCACTAAACTCACCCCACAGCCACCGTGAGCTACAGCAGTGGCAGCCATAACCACAGGCAGCGCGGGGAGGGCCCGTGTCACTTAGTGCTTACAAAAGAAGACAGGCCATGGGTTTCCATTGAGCACGGCGTGAGAGAAGCAGTCAGACCAGTGTAAAGGCCAGGAGAGCCAGTGACTGATTGGGTAGGACACAGGTCCTAGTATTTTCTGTTCCTTCATCTGAGGGTGGCACGTGTTCAGTACGGAAATTTGTTCCGTAAATTTGTTCTGTAATACGCTTTGGGCGCCTCTATTTTTCCCTACACACATTTCTAAATGTGGAGGTCAGAAGAGAGCAGAGTTAGTTCTCTCTTCCTACTGTGTGTGGGTTCTGAAAACTAAACTCAGGTCATTAGGCTGCAGGCACCTTAGGCCACTGAGGCATCTCACTGGCTTCGTGTGTGTGTGTGTGTGTGTGTGTGTGTGTGTGTGTATGTGTGTTTATGCCTATCAAGACAGGGTCTCCTATACCCCAGCTGACTTTTAACTTGCTCTATAGCAGCAATCTTAAACTAATCTTGAACTCACGATCCTCCTGCCTCTACTCCCAATTGGGTGCGGACATTAATAAGCCTGCTCCAAGTACCTACACAGCATTGAAACAGGAGCAGACCTCGTCTGGTGCTCAGGTAACCTACGACTGAGCCCCTCTCAGCTGTTCCCCTGCTCCCTCGCACGCCCCACCAAGTCCCGCGATGGGAGAGCTCCTGGGCTTCTCTCCCGGCGAGCTCTAATGCCGCCATCCATATTCATGGCTTCCTCCCACACTGGATGTGTGAGTCACACCTCTCCGGTGGGTGCCTCTGCTCACACATGCCACCCACACTGGTCCAGTCCTTGCCTCTCCATCCTCGGCTGTTATTGTATATATTCTCAGCTGTTTCGAGGCTAAACCTTCCCAGCCAGACGAGCAATAAAGAACATGCTCTTGGAGGGTGATGGCCATCCTCCTGGCTCCACAGCAGAGCAGAATAAAGTCGTCCTCCAGAGCTGGATAGATGTGGAGGGTGACTCTCTCTCTACTTCCCGTATGTCTTGATTAGGGTTTCTATAGCTGTAACACCAGGACCCAACGCAACCGGGAAGAAAGGGTTTAATTTCAGCTTACAATTCCACGCTGCAGTCCTGATCACTGATGGAGATCAGGACAGGAGCTGGCACACAGCAGGAATCTGGAGGCAGGAGCTGATGCAGAGACCATGGAGGAACACTGCTTACTCACTCGGGCCCCAGAGCTCGCTAAGCCTGCTTTCTCATACAACTCAGGACCACTGGCCCAGTATGGGCTGGGTCCTCCCCAGTTAGTCACCAGTTAAGAAAATGTCTCACAGGGCTGGTGAGACGGCTCAAGCGGTTAAGAGCACTGACTGCTCTTTCAAAGGTCCTGAGTTCAAATCCCAGCAACCACATGGTGGTTCACAACCATCCGTAAGGAGATCTGACGCCCTCTTCAGGTGTGTCTGAAAACAGCTACAGTGTACTTACATATAACAATAAATAAATCTTTAAAAAAGAAAAAAAAAAGAGAAAATGTTTCAGAGGCTTGCCTCTAGGACAATCTGGTGAGGGTAGTTTTTCAATTGATGTTTTCTTTTCCCAATTAACTCCAACTTGTATCACGTTGACATTAAAAAGTACCCAGCACCCCATTAATCTCCCAAGAGACAGCTGCTAATTCTCCACTACTTTGGCTAGCCCAGTAAGGGAGCAAGAAGCAGCGGTGGAGGCAGGCCAAGGACAGGTGTTTCTTGATTCTCTTCTTAACCATTCACCACTTAACTTATTTTAATAGCCTGGGGGCAATTACCAATGTATGTTTACTGAGCACATTGTCAGAATCATCGTTAATGTGTGCTTTTAGGATTTCCTGCCAGCCCCCCAGCATGCCATTTTCCAGAAGCCTCGTCACACCTCCTCTCACTCTGTTTAAGCCAGGCATGTTGGCACAGGCCTGTAATCCCAGCACTTGGATCAGTGCTCAAGGCCAGCTTTGGATGCACAGTGAATTCAAAGTCAGCCTGAGCTACATGATATCCCTGAGTCAAAACCCAAACCAACCAACCAACAAACAAAACAGCCGTCAAAACCCCCAGTCATCTCAATCGCTTTTCAAATCTCAAAGAAAACACTATCAACCCTAACTAAGAATGTCCACCTTACAGTCGCAGCATCGACCACATAGCAGACCTGGACGTCAGGAGACTCAGCGCTCTGGAAGCTTACATTAATACCCTCTTGACCAGACACTTAGAAGTCAGGTGATTCCCAGCCCTGCAACCAGCAATGTTAGAAACCATTCTGAGCTGTCGGGATGTGGAATTACACAAAAGAAACCAAAATCTGCATTTCTGGTCCTTTCATTGAGCAGACACAGACCCCTCTTCCCAGCTGCGGCATGTGTGTCTGCAGGTAGGAGAGGATTTCCAGTCATGAACCAAGGGAGGGCCTGGCTAGACACCAGAGGGCAGAGACGAGTGAGCCTCAAACCCTGCACAGCTCTTGGCTGAAGGAAGCTGCAACGCATGGGCCCCAGAAAACCCACAACGCGTAAAACCGCCGTTCCCTCCTTTTAAGTGAATGACACCTAATTTTGCAAAGGCCATATATATGTATTGAGACTTAATTACGATGGAAAGGTATAAAAATTTCATTTCCAAGTCAGCTAGTGATTCTACAGAGTTCTTGTCGATGACAAATTTATTTTAAATGGTTAAACCACAAACCCATTGTGGAAGAGGCCTTAGCCATCAGCAAGTTAAGTCTTCCAGTACGGACCTGGAGAGCAAGCTCCCCACAGGAGGATATCAGAGTCTGCCAAGGTCATCCAGCTGATGTGAAGTAGGGACAGGAGCTCGCTTTGATTTACTGGTGTCCTACCAATTGTTCTAACACCCTCTCCACAAAACAAACAAACAAACAAACAAAAGCACAAAGAACGCATCCCCCCACCCCACCCCCCAATCAGGCCACAGCTTAAAATTTCCAAGAAACCAAAACGGTCGCCCCAGCGTGTCTCCTCCGCAGGACTGGCCGCAGAGAGGGGACAGGGAAGGTCACCGGTGATTTTCTACCAGCAGAAATCTACCCACTTCCACGCCGCACGTCTACGTAGCCACATGGATGCGCCAGGAAGATTCAGGAGCCACTAGTGACCCTGCACAAGGTTTCCCAAGGCAGTCAAGGGAGACACTGAGTCAATTCGACTCTGCCGGCTCAGAAGATTCCAGCAATGAATTAAAATCCCAGAACCAAGCGACGTAGAAGAGGGACACTCCGACTGGACCTGCCACGCGGGGCGGGTCGTCCCTACCCGAGGCGCCGTGTCCACACCTGCGCAGGCTGTGCCAGGGGCGCCCACGTAGGCGGCCGGGGCCCGCGACCCTCCGCCCGCGTCCCCTCGCATGCGCGTCCGGCGTCGCAGGGATGGGGAGGAGCCGCTGGGCCTGGGGTATGAGTGGGCAAAGGCGGATCGCCGTTGCCTAGGTTCCCCGGTGTCCGCTCCGCCGACTGGGGGCTGCGCCACGTACCTCGGCAGGCAGGTGCCGCTGCTTGGCTTCGCGGCTTCTGGGGCCTCCACGCCGAGCCTCCCACCGCCTCGGTGCGCATGCTAGGGAGGGAGCGCTGGCAAGCCGCCAGCCCCGGGCCCCGCACCCCAGCCCGCCCCCGGCGCGGCGCTCGCGCTCATTCAGCCCCGGACAGTCCGCTCTCTGGCGCGGATGCTGAGGGGAGTGGGGGTGGGCGGGGGCGGGATGGCGCGTCACGAGGATGCGGGAGGCCAATCAGAGTGCGCCGAGGCCCCGCCTCCGAGCGGGCTGCCCCCCCCCCTCCGACTGCTGGTGCGAGGGGGAGCGTCAAGCAGCCCAGAACAAGGGTGCCTCGCGCTCGGGGATCTCTCCCACTCTCTCCAGGCTTGCGCGTGATTAGATGGAGGAAGGCGTTCCGAGGAACCTAAGGTAGCTCTGGACCGGTTATAGGCTTTGACCGAGCATCCAATTAGGAATCGGAGCCGGGGACCTAAGGGGCTTGACGTAGTCACGTGCTTTATTCGCCAGCTGCCCACTGATCTTCAGACAGTTACTGGTCCTGGGTTCCTGAGACCCACGAGACAGACACCAGAACGTGCTAGATCGGCCGTTCTCAACCTGGGGATCGAACGGCCTTTCACAAAGGTCGCCTAAGACCAATGGAAGACACATATTTAGGTTACGATTCGCAACAGTAGCGAAATTACAGTTATGAAGTAGCAACGAAAATAATTTTATGGTCAGAGGTTACCATCACAACACGAGGAACTGTATTAAAGGGTCACAGCATTAGGAAGGTTGAGAACGATTGGGCTAGACGTTTGTTACTGTGCTAGTTTATCCAAGCCAACCAACTTGCTTTAACAGGAGAATACAACCGAGGTCTGCATGGGGCTGAGGGTGGATAGCTTTAAAGTCATTTGGGGGCAAAAGCAGGAACAGAACCTGGGCTTGGAGCACTCAGATCCCATTTGGCTGAAAGCTACTGACCCCATGGCCTCTCACTCCTTTTTCTGGAAAGGAAATGCCATACAATTTTTAAAAACACATTTAATAAATCCCAAAATTGGTGCGTTAAAGATGCGTAAAACTGGACTGGATCTCCCTTTTAGGATATTTCTTCCCATGATCCTCTAGAAAAGCCGACAAGAAAGGGATCCAAACCACAAAGTAAATGATATTATAACGAAGCCAAGTTCTTCTGAGGATGTAGACCCTGTGTTACTGCACGTGTATGGGAAATGCCCTAGTGCCTTAGTTTTGATTGTATTGGAATAGCTTGCCTTCGACCTCGAGAACATTTAACCACAAAGGGGCATTCTGACAGCCAGGAGGTACGCTTTGCAAGACACAGCTCCAATTTTCTTGGTTACTGCCTAGCAAACTGCTTTTGGGGGCTGCTCAAGGTTCCGAGATAGGTCTTATGCCTGTGTGTCAGCTGAGAAAAACTGAAACTTTGTGGTGTAAGTTCATCAGCCTGTTCAAACAGAAGAGGGGGGGCTGACTTTTAGAACCCCTTCTCCGGCTCCACCAAGCACAGCTGTCCGTCTTTTTGTTGTTGTTGTTGTTTTTGTTTTTCAAGATAGGGTTTCTCTATGTAGCTCCGGCTGTCCTGGAACTCACTCTGTAGACCAGGCTGGCCTTGAACTCAGAAATCCACCTGCCTCTGCCTCCCAAGTGCTGGGATTACAGGCGTGCGCCACCACCGCCCGGCCTTTTACTGAACAATAACCCTCTCATTTTGAAGAGGAGGATCCTGGACCCTGAGCCAAGAGCCCTTATCAGTTTTCCTTTTTTTCAACAGCTTGCTCAGAGCAGCAGGTTTTAGACACATCTTTGTTCTTTCCCTGGGGTGGAGAGCAGAGCAGGGACTCGAGGGGGTGGTGGTAGGTGGACTCTGCTTTCATGGCTATCTAAAGCTGCAATGATTTTAAAGTGAGGGCACTGAGAATATTCTAGAAAGGAAAAAAAAAAGTAGAGGAAAGCCTGACATGTGACAGGGTAAAACCAAGACTGGCCAGACAGAAGCTAGCCGCCTGGAGTGACCACAGCCGTGAAGAGGTGGCCGAGCCCCTCACTCCCCTGCTGGAGACCAGCCTGAGGCTGCCTGTGTGCTCAGAGGCTCTGAGTCTCTGTCCTCCTTCTCTCCCTGTATGGAGCCCCACCCTCTTAGCAATAACCGTCCTGGAAGCTGGAAGTACCTTCCCTTGCGAGGGTAGGTGTCAGTTGGGGGCAGTGGAGTGTAAGATGTGAACTCCGCCTCGGGGCACATCTGTTTTAAGTGTTCATGAGCTCTGTCACCTGGTTCACACCTGGTGAAGGAAGATAAGACCTGCTCCCAAAGTCCCCAAATAACACTCTAGAATCAGCCACTAGGTTTCAAAGGTTTACTGAGTGGCTTCAGAGAAGCTTCCAGACTCTGACTACCACACAATAGGACTACTAATAAGTCAAAGACAGCAGCGTCCACTTCCTAAATTCACCTTTTCCATTTATTACCTTAGTTAAGCTAATGGCAGGAATTGTGGGTACTCTGACATCCTCTTCCCCTCCCCTTGTCAGCTGTAATATCCTATTTTGGTAAGTTTGTCTCACTTTTGGTTCTATGAGTAGGTTCTGTTTGATATTTAAAAAAAAAAAAAAAGATGATAAATACAGTCTGCGTCCTCCTTAGTGACTCTGGGACCCTTTCAGAGAATCTCCACCGTCAAAACTATCATAATAATCTCATGATGCAAAAGGTGGACAAAACTGCCTGTCATTAATTAAGACAACATAAGCAATTGGGTGGGATGGTACATGGATGGAATGAATCCCAGTATCCTGGAGCAGAGGCAAGAGGATCAGAAGTTCAAGGTCATCTTCAGCTACACAGCCAGTCAGATTCCAGCCTGTGCTGCATGAGACCTCGTTACAACCAAACAAATCACAGTACCAAACTATAAAGATCCTTGAGGGAGCTGTGGGCGTGGCCCTGTAACGCCAGGTGACCCCAGTTCCAGGTGACCCCAGTTCCAGGTGATCCCATGCCTTCTTCGGGCCTCCTTGGCCACTGCATGCATGTGGTGCTCAGACATACATGCAGACAAAATACTCTATACACACACACACACACACACACACACACACACAAAATAAATCTTTTAAAAAGATTCTCGGCCGGGCGGTGGTGACGCACGCCTTTAATCCCAGCACTTGGGTGGCAGAGGCAGGCAGATTTCTGAGTTCGAGGCCAGAACCACCCCACCCCCCAAAAAAGATTCTTGAGTGTGCATCTTTTTTATTTTTGTTACCATTCACTCATTCATTTCTATAGAAATGGCATTTTTTTTTTTTTGCTTTTTTTTTCTTTTGTTTGTTTTGGTTTGTTTTGGTTTTTTTGAGACATGGTTTCTCTGTGTGCCCTGGCTGTCCTGGAACTCAAAGAACTACCTGCTGGGATTAAAGGCATGTGCCATCACTGCCCGGCTCTTTTTCTTATTTTATATAACAGAATGAAGACTTCCTATAAAACACTTGCTTCAAAGTGATGGAACACGATTGAAAAATGTGTTGGTAATTGGATTGTAAACAGAATCAATTATGTATTTCCAGAAAACAGTTTTAAAATTGTGTGTGTCTGTGTGTCTGTGTGTCTGTGTATCTAGGAGCCAGCAGAGGTCACAAAAGGGTGTGAGAGCCCAGGAACTGGAAATATGGGCGGTCACAAGCCACTATGCAGGTGCAGGAAACCAGAGTCCTTTGGAGCAACCGGTGTGCTCTTAACTGCTGAGCTGTGTCTCCAGCCCACAAAACACTATTTTTAAAAATTCTTTTAATAGTAGGCATGCTGTGGGCTCGTGTGTGAGCCTGACAGTGTGCATACAAAGGCCCGTGTTCAACCCTCGGTGCGCTGCCATCACTCCTACCTGATTTAAACAGGATCTCTCTCTCTCTCTCTCAGTCTGAAGTTTGCTGTTTTCCGGGTAAGCTGACTGGCCAGCAAACCCCGGAAGTCTTCCAGTCAGGCCCCCACTGGTTACTGGTGCATTTAGCCACGCCTGGCCTTTACATGGCCACTGAGAATGGGGTCTTCATGTGCGCACAGTAAGTCCTCTGACTGCCGGAGCCATCCCCTTCTCCACCAAACCCCACTTATTACGGAGAGATACTCAATGACCGTGGGTTCTCTGACTTGAAGATATGAAAGATACTTGCTGGAAAATAAGCTAAGTGATCCTAGATCTTTAAGGAAAACAGTTAACCATGTGTTTCCAATCATGCAAAACTCTCCAGAGAAATGTAGACCTCTGAAGCAGGTAAGGATGTCTTTTTCTTCTGGGATTAACAGTGATATTAAGGAATGTAATATCTGGGTGATACATTATGACCTTCAGCCTGGAAAAACCCGTGTTTGCTTAGTGAATCATTACTTCATGTTTAAGCACAAAGTAGATGGGCTTAGCAATATTATAAGCTCATGATTTCAGATTCCAACATTCAACACATCCTTAAGAAACTGCCTCGTGGACCGGAAAGATTGCCCAAAGGTTAGCGCATGTACCGTTCTTACAGAAGATCTTGCAGGATTCCCAGCACCACCTCAGACAGCTTACAACTCAGACCTAGTAACTCTATTTGATCTGACCTGCTCTCCTGGCCTAAGGGCACCTGCAGACACTTGCACAGGCACAGCAGACAGAATAAATCTTTTTGAAGCAATTGTCTCATGTAGGTTTGTAGTAAGTGTTCATTATAGATACAATATATCAGAGAATATCCATAATTATCTTAAGATGGTTTACGTATTAGTGTGAAGCTCAATTTTTGTGAAAATCAATTGGACATTAAAGATAGAAGCAGGTTATTTGACTAAGGAACACCTAAAAACAGGTTTTGAAAAATGTTTTACAGAAAACAAAAACAGTCAGTAGCAGCATGGGAGCAGATCTGGGAACTAGGGAAGGTAGACATGGTCATGGTGTTGGACATTCTCGAAACAGTTTTCGAGACAGGATTTCACTGTGTAGCTCTGGTTATCCTGGAACTCACCCTGTAGAGTAGACTGGTCTTAAACCCACAGAGATCTGCCTGCCTCTGACTCCCAAATGCTGGGATTAAAGGCTTGCATCACCATGGCTCAAAAAATTAATAACAGTATTACTTTAAAAAGAAATGACTGTTGGATCGAAAGGAAGGAAAGAAAAGAAAAAGAGAGAAGTGGTTTTTGTTGTCATGTGATGGGCTTATTTTAATCTCTGCATGTATGTGTTTCTCTCTCTCTCTCTCTCTCTCTCTCTCTCTCTCTCTCTCTCTCTCGTGTGTGTGTGTGTGTGTGTGTGTGTGTGTGTGTGTGACTCTGTGTATACATTCACCAGTACAAGCAAGTCTCTGCATGCATGTGGAGGTCAGAATGGGACATGGGGTGTCTCTGTCCCTCTCTGTCTTATTCCCCTGAGACAGCATCTCTCTGTGACCTTGCAGCTAGGCAGCTGGCCAGTAAGATCCTGGAACCAGCCCTCTCCGCCCCCAGCCCTGGGGTTCCAGCACAGGTGGCCATGCACAGCTTTTATGTGGGGTTTGGGGATTTGAACTCAGGGCTTCAGAGTTACTCTTTCCCACTGAGCCACTTCCCCAGTCCCAATTAATCTACTTTTATCTACTTATAAAATAGGTATTTATATTATAGGGCCCTATGTTGATTAGGCAAGCTCTGCCTCTGAACAGTGCTCCCAGGCCCACGTTTATTATTTTTAATGAAATAATGCATATTATTTTGGGTTTAGAGGGAAGGTGCTGTTGTTTTAGATTTGTTTTTAAACAAGGTCTCACCCTGGCTGGCCTGGGCCATTGGTGTAAACCGGGGTGGCCTTAAACTCACAGAGCTCTGCTTACCTCTGCCTCCTGAGGGCTAAGCTTAAAGTTTGATTCTATCATATCTGATGTAATACATACTTTAAAATATATTCAGTTTTAATTTTTTCTTGTTTTATTTATTTTTTGTTTGCTTGCTTGTTTTTTGTTTTTGTTTTGTTTTTGTTTTTGTTTTGAGACAGGGCTTCTCTGTGTAGCCATGGCTGTCATGCTCGGCAAACCAGGCTGGCCTCAAACTCACAGATATTTGCCTGCCTCGGGCTCCCTAGTGCTGGGATTAGAAGTGTGTGCCACCACTACCAGGCCGGTTTTAATTTCTAATTGGGCAACAAACATGAAGTAAAGTCTATCTTTAGACGTTTGTTGTTGTTGTTGCTGTTGTTTGCTTTTGTGATGATTTTGGCAGCCTCAGTAATGTCTAGAAATACAAAGGAGTCCTATCGCTGGCCGCAGGAACCAGACTGACCTAAAGGGAATCTCCGGAAATGCTTCCATTTCCTGCCAGCAGTGAGCAGCCTCGGAGGAAGCACGAAAAATAGCCGTGTAGACGACAAGGAGAGGAGACCTGAGGGAGAAACTAAGGCTGTGCAAGCTCCGAGAGCGGAGATTAGAGAGAAAACATTTCTAAGATAGCTACAGACATTTTTGAGGTAGTAGATTACACCAGGCCTGAAACCTCCCCACATTCCAGTAATATGAGGCCATGGGTTCCTCCGTGGATTGAATCAGCCACCCTCAAACCCCCAAGTGGCATTCTACATATCTCCGTGTGTGGTGTGTGTGTGTGTGTGTGTGTGTGTGTGTGTTTAACAAGCGCCCCGGCCCTCAGCTCATTCTCCTACAAGTTCTTGGTTCTGCCATCATTCACACGACACACGTCAGCTCCAGAATGAGCTGGGGAGGTGGCAGGAGGGGTGTGGGAAGAAAGGGCCTGGAACAGAAATGGCGCCAAAACAGTGGCATAGAAGCCTCTGTCTGTCACCCTGACTGGCCCAGAACTCACTGTGTAGCCCAGGCAGAGGGGAAGAAGGGACAGAAGAACTCTTGGCAGTGCTCCTGCCTCAAGCTCTCTGGGTGATGGGTTTATAGGGTCTGCAGCAGGTAACAGTTTTACTTTCTTTGGCTTTTCTGGCTTTAGTTTTTTAAAACATTTTACATAAACAGACATTGCTTTTACTCCGAGGAACACATCAAATGTACAGTACCACTTTTTTCAAAGCCCCCAACTGAGGGCGCAGCTTCAGAGGGCAGCCTAGGCTCAGGATAGGACAAGGGACCTCTCAGGTTGCATTGCTTACAAAGAAGAAAGAAGATCTTCCTTCCGATGCAGATGGGCCCAGAAAACAAACTCCCTTTCACTCACAACTTTGCCAGGACCCAACCTCAAAGATCCAGCCATGAACAAGCGTGCTCCAGGGATATGGAGTCATTAATTATGCCTGAATCAAATTGGCTGGGATATTTGCAGTTGAAAAAAAAAAACACATTCACAGAAAACAACAAGGGAGGAGACCACTGTGTATTAATACTAGAAAAGGAAAAGGAGCATATTAGATGTTAAATTAAAAAAAGAAAAGAGTTGGGAACGTAGCCCAGTTGCTAGAATGCTTGCCCAGGATGTTTGAAGCCATGAATTGAATCCCCAGCACCGCAGAAACTAGGCATAGTGGTACCCGGGCCTTCAGTAGGATAGTAGAGGCATCCTTTGGCCACATACTGAGTTCAAGCCAGCCTGAGATACACAGCACCCTGCCTAAAAGTAGATAAGTAAACAAAGAGGACTTGCGAGGTGTGGTGGCACACATCTTTAATCCCAGCTCTGGGGAAGCAGAGGCAGGTAAAACTCTATGAGTTCAAGGCCAGCTTGGTTTACACAGTCACTCTGTCTCAAAAAAGAAAAGAAGGAAAGAAAGACAGACGCAGGTTGCATGCAACTAACTTTGTAGCCAAAACAATTAAACACTCGTGGGCGTCAGGACTCTGTGTTTTAGTCCTTTTAAAAAAAATCTATTTAATGTTGATTTTTTTTTTCTGCATTTGTCTGTTTTACAATAAATAAAAGCTTTGAGAGTCATTGGGACAATTCACTGAGGTCTCTCTCGGGCTTCTCCAGATGGCCTGTTTCTTTTTGCTGGCCAAAAGTCTCTCTTCCCACAACCCGGACAGAAAGACTTCGCCTGAGGCTGGTGCCTTCAAAGCTGTGAGGACTGCTGCCTGTAGGACTGACCATTCTGTAGGAACGCAGAGGGGAAAGCGGGAGAGACTGTGCCTCAGTCCAGACTAAGGGCGCTTCTGATGTAGGAGTACAAGGATTCCCTTCTCCTCTGACTCTACCTACCAACCCTACCCTGGGATCCCAGACTAAGGTTACTGAAGTAGCCGCTTTATGGTGTCAATCGATCCTGACTGACTTCCCTGTCCCTTCCTCAGACTCCCAGGGGCTGGAGTTCTGGAGCCAGCAACACAAACCACTTCTGCTGCTCTGGAACACAAAAGAAATTGGCCCCTAGAGGTTTTTCTAGGAATGTTTTCTGTGACCAGTCACCAGAAAAGGGGGCGGGGGGCAGACAGATTAACAAGGTGAAGGAAAAGAACTTGCAACAAGACACCACAGAAAAGCTGCTGGTGGACAGAGGGAGGTGCCGATGGAGGCCACGCCCTCACAGGGACCCAATCCTCGCACAAGTGTGGGACCCAAGGGGTTATATTCTAGCCGGTCTTGAAGCCTGGTCTTTCATCTGTGTTCGTCACACTCCTTTGTAGAGTGCCTGTGACACGCCCTTTCATAACTTCAGTCTATTTTCATGACTCTCTTTTGAGGTACTGCCTTCTTGTCCCCATATTTTAGGGGAATTTAAAGCAATGAAGGCAACTGCTGGTGTTTACCTGTTTAAGAAGCAGCAAACTCACGATTTGAACTCATGCGCTATGAAGCCGGCTCAATTAGCCAAGTGTTGCCATGCAAACATGGGACTGAGTTGATTCCCCACCCCCACCCCCTCGAACCGCGAGAAAAGACCAGGCCTGGCGCTGGATGCTTTGAATTCCAGAGCTGGGGAAGGAGAGACAGGTGGATCCCCGAGGCTCATTTTTCAGCCAGCTGAGCCTCACTGTTGCGTCCCAGTTCACAATGAGAGCATGCATCAAAAAACCAAGATGGAGGGCTCCCGAAGAATGCCACAGCACACGCCTACACACACACACACACACACACAGCATGCATACCTACACACAGATTTGAAACCATAAGGTCAGGCTTCACAGATCACCTGAGTCATAGTCCTGAAAAACCAAATGGGCTAATTTAGGGAAAAAGATGTTTTCAAGCAAGCGAACAAACAAGAGGGAACAATTAAAGCCACAGGGGCACTGGGATCTGAGCTAAGAGCTAAGGGACACACCTCTTATGCTTTCTCATCCCAGACACCATAGCCAGGAACTGGGGTGGGGCGCCAGGGCCAGCTTTACTGGGTTGTCCTAGCAAGGTGTGGGACCGCGGCTGCATCCAGTGAGTGACAGGACAGAATCCTCTCTCTCTCTCTCTCTCTCTCTCTCTCTCTCTCAAGATTTATTTATTTATATGAGTACATTGTCACTGTCTTCAGACACTCCAGAAGAGGGCATTGGATCTCATTACAGGTGGCTGTGAGCCACCATGTGGTTGCTGGGAATTGAACTCAGGACCTCTGGAAGAGCAGTCAGTGCTCTTAACGTCTGAGCCATCTCTCCAGCTCCCAGAATTATTTCTTAAATACGTCAGTTCTTTTCAAGTTGTATTTAAAAGCTGCCCTTATCGTGGATGGTTTAGCTACAGGCTTGGTCACAGATCTCTTAGCCTGTGTACAGCTGTAGCCTTTGGTGGTCAGGACCTGAGCATGCATGGACATTCCTGATGTGGATCTCAGGGGGAACGGGGCATGGGATTTGGTCTCTCTCATACTGCTCCACCCTATTCTACTTCAGTCTAGGGAAATCCTGCTCTTCTGGAAGGTGGAGGGAGAAATAATACATCAAAGTATTAGAGAATTAGACATAAATAGGTATGGAAGAAGAAGACAACTGATTTCTATCAGTGCTATCTACTAAAAGCCAGCCATGCGCTCTTTCCTGCAGAATAATACAGAGACATGAAGTTCCTGTCTATAGAGATCTGACATCCCGGCTGGGAGTAGAAGAGCATCCTCGGGCTTTAACACACAAGCCAATCAGCCTGACCAAATCAAAGATGTGGAAGGAGACATCGGAGACAGTGTCTGTACATCATCACCTTTATCAGTCTGAAGAAAAGCTAGGGGACCCCAATCCTGTAACTGCTATAAAAACGTATTATTCCAAAACCCGTGATTCTGAGTCACTGAAGACGTCACCAAGAACTGAAGCCCTGGTTCCCAATCCATGGGACCCTGAGGAGAAAGTCTGCTTACACCATCCCCAGATTTGTGCCTTGAGATAGTAAGATGTGGTTCTTTATATTTATTTATTTTTATTTTTATGTGTATGAATCAGTTTGCCTGCATCTATGTGTAAGCCTGCAGAGACCAGAAGAAGGCACTGGATCCCCAGGAACTGAAGTGACAGACAGTTTGGAGCCACCATGTAAGTGCTAAGAACTGAACTGGGGACCCCTAGAAGAACAGCCAGCGCTCTTAAACACTGATCTATCTCTCCAGCCCCAGATGTGTGTTGTTTTAATGTTACATAGCAATAGATAAAATGCCTATCATATTTTCAAAGGCCAGATTCAAAATTTTCCTGCCCCTGGTGTAAAGAATCACAAAGTAATAGAACTGGTGTTGTAAAGGACTTGATAAACAGATTTTTTTAAACCATACAAAGTACAATTTAGCTAAAGGAGCCCTGTCTCCAAAATACCCCAAAGATAAGTAGTAAGGGACACATCATGTGGTCACTCAAGTCAAGTCAAGACCAAAGTACACAGCTTTTCTGAAGATAACCCGTGGCTCCTTCTGGCCACCACCATCCTCCTCCTCTTGTGTTGATAGTATCTCTTCTGCCACCCTATAGGGTAGTTTTTCAGTACTGTTTTTATATCCTCTATAAAGGAAGTCCTATAGTAGACAACTTTATGTCTGTGTTCAGTCCATTATCATCATGGCAAGAAGCACGGCAACCTGCCGGCAGACATGGTGCTAGAGACTCCGAAGGCAGCCAGGAAGAGGCTCTCATCCACACTGGGCAGAGCTTGAGCACAGGACCTCAGAGCCCCCTCCACAGTGCTGCACTTCCTCTAATAAGGCCACACCTACTCCAACAAGGCCACACCTCCTAACAGTAGCACTTTCCATGGGCCAAGCACATTCAAACCACCACAGTAGGCATCTGATTTGTCTTGAAGTGTTCACAAATGCAACTAGGACTATTCTTGTTCCTGTCTTTGGTGGTTGTGATGGGTAGTTTTGCCAGTGATAGATATTCTGACAGTCACATGGGAAGAGGTATTGGGACAGTGAGGTATTGTCTAGGTGGGTTTGACCTATGAGGAATCTTCTTAATTAGGCTGACAGAGGTGGGAAAGGCCCATCTCAGAGGTGGGCAGCATTATTTCACAGCAGCTCCTGGACTAAGTGCATAGGAGTCCACTGAGCGTTTAGACACACGCTTGCACTCTGCCTCTGCTCGTGACTGTGGATGTAACTAGATGTTTGTGATCCCGCCATCTTGACTTCCGCACCATTATGGGCTACCACCTGGAACTATGAGTTAAAATAAAATCCTCACTTCCCAAAGTTGCTTTATTTTGGGGGGGGGATCAGGGAATTTTTTTTTTATCACAGTGCTGCTTTTAGTCTTCAAGAGTGAGAGTAATCTAAAATGTACTCATGTAGGGGTGGCTGGAAATCCTATGATCATCTTGCTGTATGTATGTATGTATGTATGCATGTATGTATGTATGTATGTATGACCAGTACCATAATTTCCCCAGAGTCAGCTGGTCTAATTGGACTGAAAACATGGTTCCTGACATTTGTCATATATTCAGTACAGCTACATGTAGACACAACTGCAGCCTGGAGTTTCCCAAACTTTAGATTCTCCAAGGCTGTGTTTGTAATTTTCACCAGATCCTCAAACCTCACAGTCCCTTGTTTACTTAATATTTTTCTTCAAATTGCCCAATATATTATCATTTAAATATCTGCTTTAAGGCCAGCAAAATAGTTTGGCAGATAAGGCTGTTTGGTGCCAAGCCTGAGACCTGAGTTTGATCTTTACACATGGTAAAAGGAGAGAATGTGTTCCCTACCCCCCTGCAAGTTGTCCTCTTATTCACACACACACACACACACACACACACACACACACAGAGGCAAGCACAGCATGCATAAACATAAGCTTTCTTGTTCACTCTCAAATACACACACTCTCATGCACACACTGAGATGAGCCCATGCACATGTGTGAACAGACACACTCACAAATTTTTTAAAGAGTCTGCTCTATTCTTATCCTAATCAATAACAGTTGTGATCTTACACTTTACTGTGCTACATATATTCTTTTTTCATTAGATATTGCTTTATTTACATTTCAAATGTTATCTCCTTTTCTGATTTCCCTTCCAAAAGCCCTCTATCCCACCCCCCTCTCCCTGTTCACCCCCCATTCTTTTTATTATACAAGAAAACAAACATATAACTGGCTATTCAAATAACATTGTCAGCCTGTGTGAGAGACTCTCCGCTGGCCTCTTCTGGTCCATCCGTGCCCTGCTCCACCTGGGAAGCTGAGGTTGGCACACAGCCTCAAACAGTGCGAGCAGCTGCCGTAGTGTGCTTCCTGTTGCCGTGTGGAACACCACGATCAAAAGCAACTTGAAGGAGAAACTGGCTTATCTGGCTTACACTTCCAGGTAACAGCCCATCACTAAGGGAAGTCAGGCCAGGAACTCGAGCAGGAAGCATGGAGGGCGGCTACTTACCGGCTCGCTCTCCCAGGCTTTCCAGAGGAGCTATGCACTGGGACGAAATTGCTGTGAGCTGTTCCTATTTTTCTGTTTCACCCACAGCTGACTGAAATGATGTTGTGTGACAAAACTATTCCTGGGGAGATGGCACACATACATCTGTTCACCCCACACAGGGAGTTTGTGACAGATCTCACTGCAAGGGTCCGTGATTCACCAAAGAATGATACCCCAGACTCAGGTAGAGTGTTGGTTCTGCCAAAGTCCAGCATGCTGGGGGCTCTGTCACCAAGATATATATAGAGAGAGACAACCAAGTGGGCTCGCAGGCCTGATTTAAAGCACATTAGGGGACTCTGAGGTAGCTGATCTTTATCTTGCTCTGTCTCTAGGGACATTCCATTACTGGAGGGTGGGGGCTGGAAACCGAGGTCTAGAAACTGTTGCTGAGGAAGTCTGCTGAGGAAGTTTTCTGGAAACTGCTGCTGACCCATTGTCCTTGCCTCAGGCCAGGTGACAACAGCCTCTGAAGGCAGGGCAGTTTCTGACCCGCAGCCCGAAGCCTGGGTTTGTTTTTCTTTTTCTTGTAACTAATTTTCATGGGTTTGCCTAGACTTAGGCCTAGTCTCCTGAACTGCCAATTTGAAGCCTGTCATGGAGTCAGCCTGGCTTTCTCACCACCAAAGTCCAACTTGGTAAACCACTGCGTTTTACTGGGGTTACTTACAGGAGTATGGGGGGGGGGTTACTGACTGGAGCAGATTGCTGCTCACTGAAGCCCATCGTACCACCCTTTCCTTCCCTCCTCCCTCCCTCCCTCCCTCCCTTCCTTACTTTTTTCAGTTCCCCTGCCCTGAGTGTGTGTGTGTGTGTGTGTGTGTGTGTGTGTGTGTGTAGGCTAAAGGTCATCCACCTCCTTTGAGACAAAGTTTCTCATTGACCTGAAACTTACCAGTTAGACTAGGCTAGCTTGCCAAGGAGCCCCAGGGAGCCTCCATGTCTACAACTTACCAGTTCTGGGATCACAAGTGTGCATCACCACGTCAGGTATTTTCTTATGGTCTCTGTAGTTCGAAGGCAATTCTTTGTGCTTTTCGAGGCAAGCACCTCTCTAATGGAGTTGTCTCCCCTGGTCCCTGAGCTGGGACAGTCTGCATCCGAGGGAAGCTTGCTGTGCGGGGGCTTGTAGCCCCAGTCACTGATGTTATTACCATCCCCCACACCCAAGGTCCCAGAGGTGCTGAAAACTAGGGCTGCTTTGGAGCAGGGCTGGGTGCCTTTGTGAGTTCTTGCCTCCTAGGCTCTGGGGCAGAGAAGACATCAGCGGTGCCATCTGTTACCACAATAACTGTCTCCAAGTCACTGACCAAGGCTACCTGGGAACTGAGTCCTTTGGGTATAAAAGAAAAATAATACTCTGAGCAGGCTCATGAAGGATGCCATCAGACTGAAATAATGTGTTCAAAAGTCTTCATTGTACCCCGAAGTGTGGTTCACCGCCCCACCCCCACCCTTTGGGCCTTGTTAAATGAGTAGGTGTGGGTAGCCAGGAATGAACTTTTACTTCCTTTTCCAGAAAGTTATTTGCACTAGAAATCAGACTTTTAGTCATAGATAAGAATAGAGAACAGGGGAACATGAGATGGACATTAAAAGCACATGCTGCCTTTCAAAGGACCTGGGTTCAGTTCCCAGCACCCACATACAGCAGCTTACAACTTCCTGGGGGTAGTTCTGGGGGATCTGATGCCTCCTTCTGGCCTCTGTAGGTACCAGCATGCACAAGGTGCACTTACATACATTCAGGCACATACATATATACAGAAAAAATAAATAAATAAATATTTTTTTAAAGTGAGTAATGTATAAACTGGATTTGGAGGCTTCTGTTTATAATTTAGTGCATACAGGCTGAGCAGGATTGGCGTGAGTTTGAGGCCAGCCTGTGCTACATACAGTGCGGATGCTATAAAGAAATGAGCTGTAAATTCATAGGCTGATTGTGGGGATGGCAACTCAATTTCCTTCCCAGGACGCTTTGCTGGGGCTGCAGTCTCTATCCTTAAGGGGATGGATTTGGTTACCAATCAGAAACAGAGCTAGCTTCAATCTCCTTCCCAGGATGCTTTGCTGGTGCTGCCATCTCTATTCTTAAAGGGAAAGGCTGTGTTACCAATCAGAAACATTCTGAGCAGAAGACTAAAGGTTTCCAACGATAAATCACTGATGGGAAGCCATCCCTGGTGGTGGGAGTTTCCTCAAGGCTTCCTTAAGCAGTAGGAGAGAAAGAAATCTTTCCCCGGGTAAGGGAGAGAGCAATCCGCCAATTGATTCCGTGATGTCTGGAGTCCCCGTGTCTGGGCGCTTGTTTCTGCTCACACGGGTTGCAGCTGTTCTCTCTTGTCTTTGATCGTCACCCCTGTGTCCCGTCCAAGTTCTTAGCTCCTAGCCAAAGCACTCGATTCCTGTTTCCTAGCTTCCGGTTGCCGCCTGGTCTTATAAAGACAGACGCCGCCGAATAAACCGTGTATTGGAAAGAGTTTCTCAATTAGCCTTGGTGCAGCCCAGCGCCCCCTCTCTAAGTGTCTGGCTCATAAATTAATTTGTCCTTAAATCGAACTCAATTCCACACATCACCCCTCCATCCTCAGAGTCTCGCCAGGCTCACTATTAGCTCCCGAATTAATTCCGATCAGCGGAGCCCAGCCTTAGACGTCTTCCTCCATCTGGATCCTCAGGGCAACAGCCCAGCAGACCCAGGCCAGACTCAATAATTGTGTGGCAGATGTAGCCTCTGGCAACAGTGTTACTTCGTAGTGAAACTGGGACTTGGGTATGAGGCCCATTGGGTTCCTTTATCAGGTACTTACTGGCCACACTTGGCAAATGCCACCCTCATGCCCTGCTCTCAATTTCCCCTGCATCATCTCTGGTCCGCGGCTCTGCCCACGATCACCTATAGGCATCACACCACTCCGGTATCTGCACGGTTGTTACGCTATCCCTTCTACCTTCATTTTCCTTTAATTTTATTTTTTATTGGTTATTTTATTTATTTACCTTTCAAATGTTATCCCCCTTCCTGGTTTCTCCTCCACCCTGCCTCTATGAGGATGTCCCCCACCTGCTCACCCACTCCTGCCTCAGCGCCCTAGCATTCCCCTACACTGGGGTATCGAGCCTCCACAGGACCAAGGGGCTCCCCTCCCGTTGATGCTTGATAAGGACATCCTCTGCAAATATCCAGCTGGAGCCATGGGTACCCCCCCCCCAACGTGTACTCTTTGGCTGGTGGTTTAGTCTCTGGGAGCTTTGGGGGTGTCTCTGGTTAGTTGATATTGTTATTCTTCCAATGGGGTTACAATCCCCTTCAGCTCCTTCATTCCTTCCCCTAATTCCCCCATTGGGGTCCCTGTGCTCAGTCCGATGGTTGGCTGCAAGCATCTGCATCTGTATTGGTCAGACTCTGGCAGAGCCTCTCAGCGGGCAGCTATGCCAGGCTCCAGTCAGCAAGCGTTCCTTGGCATCGGCATTAGAGTCTGGATTTGCTGTCTGCAGATGGGATGGATCCCTAGATGGGGCAGTCTCTGGGTGGCCTTTCCTTCAGTCTCTGCTCCACTCTTTGTCCCTGCATTTCCTTTTGATAGGAGGAATTGTGGATTAATATTTTTGAGGTGGGTGAGTGGCCCCATCCCTCAACTGGGGGCAATGCCTTTCTACAGGATATGGTCTCTACAGGTTCTATCTCCCTCCCCGTTGTTGGATTTTCCATAATGTCCTCCCTGTTGGGTCTTGGAAACCTCTTGAGTCCCTGGCATTTGGGACTTTCTGTGGCTACCCCCAGTTCCCCCTCCCCCCCCCCACTGCTACATGCCTTCTTTCAAATTCCTGACCCTCTGTACTTCTCCCCATCTCTCCCACATCTGAACCAGTCTTTTTTTTTTTTTTAAAAAGCTAAAACCAAAGCATAATTCAGGAATACAATTGTAAGCTTTTTAAGCGAGGATAGATGGTAGAGTGCTTTATCTAAATTGATGAATATGATGGACTAGGTGTTAAGTGTATCTTATACTTTATAATTTACATAATTATAATGGTTGTGCTCAATTTATATCTGAAAGGAGAGAGCCTTTTAATTGGACAAAAGAGGGGAGATGTTGTGGGTTGCCCAGTGCTGTTTGTATTCTGATGTTACTTCTGCTTCCTCAGGAGGGGCTGCCCAGAGAGTGGGTCACGTACTCAGGTGATGTCATGTGACCTTTCTCCCCATTTTAACTGGTCAAATAAAGGCTAGAGCCTGTGATTGGGCAGTGGGAGGGAAAGTGGGCTGGAGGTTCGAGAGAGCTGGGGAAGAGTAGGGAACAAGAGAGGAGAAGGACGGAAGACAACGACGACAACGACGACAACGACGACGACAATGACAACGACGACGACAATGACGAGGTGGAAGGAAGATGGAGCAGAACCACATGGCCTGGGGAAGCCACGAGTAGCGAGGGGTCTCATAGCTGAGGCATAGATCAGTATAGTGGTAGATCTGTCACTCTAGGTGTGTAGCTCATAATATAAGTGAGTTGTGTGGTTTTGCACCGGTTTATTGGGGTTGGAGATTTACAAGAACATATGTGTGTGATGTGTGTGTGTATGTGTGATGTGTGTGTGTATGTGTGTGTGTATGCATGTGTGTATGTGTGATGTGTGTGTATGTGTGATGTGTGTGTATGTGTGTGTATGTGTGTGTATGCATGTGTGTATGTGTGATGTGTGTGTGTATGTGTGTGTGTGATGTATGTGTGTGTGTGTGATGTGTGTATTTGTGTGTGTATTTGTGTGTGTATGTGTGTGTATGTGTGATGTGTGTGTATGTGTGTGTGTGTGATGTGTGTGTGTGTGTGTGTGTGTGTGTGTGTGTGTGTGTTTGCGTGTGTATGGGCACAGGTGCCGGGCATATGTGTGGCCATTGAGGTAGAACCGTTTTCTTACCTGAACCTGGAGCTCTCCAACAGAGTCCCACTACCCAGCTTGCTCAGAGGGATCCGTGTCCAGCTTCTGAGTGCTGGACTTACAGGCAGGCTGGGCTGCCAGGTCCACCCAGCATTTATGTGGGTGCTGAGGATCTCATGTTTATATGGCAAGTGACACACCCAGGGCGCCATCTCCCCAGCCCCTGCACCCCACATTTACCTTCCAATTCCAAACCCCCAAGTCAGTTGCAGGTGTCAGTCTCAATCAGGCTAGAGTCTGGCCATATCTTAGGGGAAGTCCCTGCAACAGCATCTCTAGGTTTCTGCTCAATCTCCTGAGAGAGAGGGAGATTGAGAGAGAGAGAGAGAGAGAGAGAGAGAGAGAGAGAGAGAGAGAGATCTTCTGGGATTTTGCCTGGAAAGCAAGGATCGGGCTTCCAGCACGTTCCCGCCCCCAGCACTGAAAGGGCTAGAAGTTGCTGAGTATAGTAATCAATACCTATCTTCGATCCCTCTCTGTAACTTAGATTCCATTGTCATTCTTTCCAAACGGACACTCAAAGAGTAGAGTTCTGACGTCTGCTGGACTGAGACAAGGCAGTATCCAAGGGAAGGAAATATGGTGGCTGCAAAGCACAAGAGAGCACAAGTCCAGCCGCTCCTCCACGCCCGCCATGTGTTCAAAGCAACCTCTGCACGCTTAGCCTCTCCACCAGCCCTCTTCCCAGGCTTCTCCGCTTTAATTACCCATCTGCTGCCTGCCGTGGTGCAGAGTCCTTGGGGCTCCCTCTTCTATCCCCCTGTGTCCGTGCACATGGGCATGTGTGCGGTGACCAAAGAACAAACTCCGGTGTTGGCCCTCAGGTGCCACCAGTCTAGTTGGCTGGTTTTATTGTTGTGGTTGTTGGCAGCTGGAGTTTTGTTATGTCTCTCACTGGCCTGGAACTCACCAAGCGGGCTAGCTGGCTGGCCGGCAAGCTGCCGGGGTCCTTCTGTCTCTACCTTCCCAGGGCTGAGATTATGAGTAGGCGGCACCACACCTGTCGTACACACCTGTCTTACACACATGTCTTACACACCTGTCTTACAGGCAGTGTGGGGATTGAACTCAGGTCCTCACACTTGCAGGGCAAATATTTTACTGACTGAGCCACCTCGTCAGCCCCTCTCCTATCTCTGAAGAGCCCGTGGCTTAGGGTTTGGCTCGTGTTATTGGCTCAGTCCGGTGTTCCTCCTTCGCTGGCTTTCCTGGTTCCAAAACGCTACTGCTATTGCTGTCTTCTCATAGGATCTTCCCACAAAGCACCCCTTGAAGCCCTTGTGGTGGGTGAGCAGGTGGGATTTAGAGGCACGGTTGCCGTCCACTTCTGCTACCTCAGCTTACTCTCACAACTGTCTGCTGCCCGAGGCCACGCCAAGAGCTTGGTCAGTCTGTGTGGAATGACAAGTCAGTGGGCTTTGACGAAATCTCAGTCTGAGCCAAACTTGTTCTTGCAGCAAGAAATGTTTATTGACAGAGATGAGACAAATGCACAGCCTAAACAATGGGGATCTGGGTGGTCCAGTGTAGGCTCTCTAACTTCTGTACCCTAACCATCACATCCTAACCATCACATCCTAACCATCACATTCTAACCATCGGCATCCTAACCATCACATCCTAACCATCACATCCTAACCATCACACCCTAACCATCACATCCTAACCATCACATCTTAACCATCGGCATCCTAACCATCGGCATCCTAACCATCACATCCTAACCATCACGTCCTAACCATCACGTCCTAACCATCATGTCCTAACCATCACGTCCTAACCATCACATCCTAACCATCACATCCTAACCATCACATCCTAACCATCAGCATCCTAACCATCGGCATCCTAACCATCACATCCTAACCATCAGCATCCTAACCATCGGCATCCTAACCATCACATCCTAACCATCAGCATCCTAACCATCACACCCTAACCATCAGCATCCTAACCATCACACCCTAACCATCACATCCTAACCATCACACCCTAACCATCACATCCTAACCATCACATCCTAACCATCACATCCTAACCATCAGCATCCTAACCATCACACCCTAACCATCACACCCTAACCATCACATCCTAACCATCACACCCTAACCATCACATCCTAACCATCACATCCTAACCATCACATCCTAACCATCACATCCTAACCATCAGCATCCTAACCATCACATCCTAACCATCACATCCTAACCATCACATCCTAACCATCACATCCTAACCATCGGCATCCTAACCATCGGCATCCTAACCATCAGCATCCTAACCATCAGCATCCTAACCATCACATCCTAACCATCACATCCTAACCATCACATCCTAACCATCACATCCTAACCATCAGCATCCTAACCATCAGCATCCTTTTGCTGCTTATATGCGGCATTAATCCTGCCATTTTGGATGCTGAGACTGAGCTGGTTTTAAGCTATTTCTGTCACCATGGTAACCAGGCTCTGCAGTGATCCACTTATGTCTCTCCCTTGGATTCTCATGTGCAGCGTTTGCCTCAACCTCTCACATTCACAGGTCTGAAGAACAGTAAATGCATAGGGTTGTTTGTTTTTTTACCCAAAATCTCCAAACTGGCTTCCCCCAGCTTCAAATAGACTAGAGAGATTCACCTATAGACTTTGAGAAAATTAGGAAAAGATGCTGCTTGGAATTCTTCCAGTGTCAACAAGGAGACAGTGTCCTCTTCGGTAGGAGTCCATGTGCAGTGCTCCACCCAGGCAGTACACACGGTCCAGTTCTACTGCAGGCCAAGGGGTCTCTCTGAGTCTTTCATCTGAACTCGTGGCTAACTCTGGCCTGTCTCCCTCTTTTCCTTTTCTTCTCTTAGTTAGGGGAGGCTTTGATGAAATGAATCTCAGCGGACAGTGGAGGGAAGAATGAATAAATGTACTTCTCAAGTGTATATTTTTTTGATCTTTAATGAATGTACTATTTGGTGAGGAATAGTTTTTAGATTTGCAGAAAAAATCAAGCAGAAAAATACCAGATAGTCCCATCACCACCTCTATTTAGTGTGTTGGCCTAGTGGGAACATAGATTCTCACTAGCAAGCCATGAAATCTGTGGTTGCCCAGTCTTGGTGCTATTCCTTCTATAGGTTATAAGAAGCACACAGTGCCATGTGTCCACCACACGGTATCACAGAGGATAATTTCTTCACCCTAAGAATCCTTTGGCTTGCCTGTGTTTCCTTTCCCTTCTTCCTCTTCTGCCCCGACTCATTGGAATTTTTAACCCTGAATGTTCTTCCCCCTGTCGTCTCTGACTGCTTCACTGTCCCTCTTCTAGGGGCGGAGGAGGAGGAAGAGGAGGAGGGGGAAGGGTATGGTGATTAATCTTCACTATCTACGAGACTGGTTTAGAATCACTGGGGAGACACACCTTTGGGTGTAAAGAGCATGAGGGTTAGAACTCAAGACTGAATAAAGCCAGAGCAGAGGGGAGGGGAGCCGAGCACAGCCCTCCGGGCTCTGCTTCCGGATTAGACACTCGACACTCGTGCGATCCTCCACATCACGCTGCCCTGCCTTTCCCACCACACCAAGACTCCAGTCCTTCACACTGTCAGCTAAAATGAACTCCTCCTTTCTTAGGTTGGTTTTTGTCCTAGCAATGAGTGAAGCAGCTGGTACCACTGAGAAGGGCTGGCAAGTTGACAGTCTATGGCCTTCCTTGGTGGCCAACTTTTCTCTTCTAATCTCCCACAGGAAGGAGTCCAGCCCAAAAACAAATCAGTAAAAATAAAATGTGCTACCCCTTCGGTTCCCTCCTCCCCGCTGCCTCATCCCAGCTGCAGAAGGGAGCCAAAGTCAGCACACATCTAGAAAGGACGTCCCATGAAAACAGAAGTCCTTTACTCCATGGTGACGCATTCGAGCCTGTTTATAAATACACACTTTACAATTTTACTAGAATGCTGATAGACAGTGTGTTTCACTGTGCCAGTGAAGGACATCTGCTAAAAATAAAGTCTGAGAAGATCGTTTTGCCTTGGACAATTCTGAGAAGGAGTTTCCACTAACAGAGTCCAGCCTCATTCCTTCCAAAAACTGACTCTGGATGTCCTTTGTGGACCACAAGGATATAACCACATAGGCAGGGCCATGAGCAAAACAACAGAGTCTGTGGGGGTGGAGGATTCCTCCTCCCACACTGGATCACGCTGTGGTGAATGTCAGCAAACGAGTGCAGTATCTGAAGACAAACCACGTTCATGGTTGTTCAGCGCCTCTGTGCCCACAAACACAGGCGTGCTCGGCTGCCTACTGTTAATCAGTAGGAAGCAGGCCAGGGTCTCCATGACCCAGGTCATTAGAACGGAAGACTCAATGGTGTAACTTCTTACTTTTTGCTGTTCTGTGATAAAATACTCCCGACAAGATCACTGGAAGGGAGGAAGAGAGTATTTTTGAGTCACACGTTACAGTCTGCATTAGTGGGGGAGAACGGGCAGCAGCATGTAGCAGCTGGTCACTGTGCAGATCAAAGGAAGCAGCGGGAAGATAAACGCCAACCTGTCCCTTTCGCACAGCCCAGGACCTCAGCCTAGAGAAAGGTCCCTCAATGGGCGAGTCTTCTCATCTCCATTAACATAATCAAGATAATTTCCCCTTGGCATTCCCAGATGCTTATTTCCTAGGCAATTCTAGCTCTCTGGCAAGTTGACAGTTGAGATTTAACATCATACATAGGCTCTATGAGTTAGAGAGGCCTCATGATCAATAGGACTCCACAGGCGGCTGGATGGCGTGCTCTTTCTGGTCTCAGACTCACTACATGCTTAAGGATGTCCTTGAACTTCTGATCCTCCCGCTTTCACCTCCCAAGGGCTGAGATTCCAACCACACACTATCAGGATGGGTTTATATGGCTCAGGGGGTTGAGCCTTGGGTTTTTCGTGCATGCCAGGCAAGCACTGTAGAAACTGACCCACGTCGCCAGCCTTGTATTCATTTTTCAACACCCTGTAGTGTTGCACGGGTACATGAATTTCTCTCTGTAGCCGTACTGATACAGGGGTGGGGAAAGCCGGGATGGCAGGAGGACGCTGTGAGAGTTCGAGCAGAGAGGGTTGAAAAGCCACCATAAAGCATTCTAGACTTTGGATGACTGGCAGCAACTAGAACATGCCAGCCGGATCTCTGTCCTGCACATGGGTGGCTTGACACAAAGGTCCAAGAAAGGGTCCAAACATTGACCGAGACAGTCCTTTGAAGAAGGACTCCTGGCCTTGGAGAGCAAGGGTCAGAGGGTTGATTTGAGCCATGATGGTTGAGATACTTGGATACCCCCACCTCTGCCTGTGTCCCACTTCCTTAGTCTAGATTTTGAATAGGAAAACCAGATACATGCTTTCTCTGTGGCGGGTGTGAAGCCAGCATCCTTTCTAACATTAGGATCAGAGCTAAGATTGGGAAGGTTTTACACATTCTAACACGTAAGACAGTTGGACTGTTTTCATTACTCTGTACTAAGATTTTATTCCCCGTAAGAAATAATCCAGCTAATGAGCTGGATCACTGGGTAAAGGCACTTAATGCTAAACCTAATGACTTGAGTTTGAGTTCCAGGACCCAAGATGGTGAAGGAGAGAGCTGACCCTGCAGATTGCCCTCTGACCTCCACGTGTGCCCTAGACCTGGTGCAGCGGCTGCAGGACGTGCGTGTTCTGACTGTCCCCTTCCCATCCGCTCCCTATGTGAGAGCTGTCACAAATGCTTAGTCACGTCACTCCTAGAAGACTCTCAGTGTAGCCCCCTAAGCATTCTGGGCAATGGCTAAGATTACAGCACATCGAGACCATGGATACAGACCTGTAGCCATGGCAACATCAGTCCTCTGTCTGGTCCAGCTGAAATGTTACAGTCCATGGGATGTTGTATATATAAAAAAGAATTTGTCTGCTTTTTGTCTTAGATTCCTAGGGCAGAGCTTCTAAACCCTTGGAATTTCCTAAGTGGTGGGAGTGTCCATGGTAGACATGGTGGGCCCTGGATCATTCCCAAGTTTATACTAACAAGGTGACTAGTGGTGGCTGTTGTGTATGGGCTGGATAATAATCCAGATATCTGTATTTTTCAGTTTTGAGCAGATGAGTATATTAAGCATAAAGAAAGCCAAAGTAAAAGAACAAATAACAGAGATAAGGAGAGAGAGAGAGAGAGAGAGAGAGAGAGACAGAGACAGAGACAGAGACAGAGACAGAGAGACAGAGAGAGGGAGAGAGGGAGAGGGAGAATAGATAATAAACATCAAATTTGATGCTCAAAACATCCAGCAAAAACCAACTAGGAAACTCTCATTGAGACAGTCTGGGGTGTGTGGTAGAGTAGCAGACAGATTTGGATATCCCCTTGGTGAGGCTTCCTAGCGAAAACACAACAACAGAAATGTAACATCATTAAAGGAGACTTGCAGACACCCAGCAGAAATGGACTGGTTGAAGCCCCCTGAGGCAGCCAGCCGGAGTTCCAGTAAGGAAAGCCATGGTTAGATCAGCGTTTGCTTGGGTGAGACTTTCTAGGAAAAACCAAATAGCGCCAGATAGAAACATCACCAAACCAAGAGGTTCCGAACCGTCTGAAGAAGTAGGGAGCCCGCGGGGATTTCCTTGCAAGCTTTCTCTCTATGAACGATTTTCCCATGAACTTCTGGCTTCCCTTCCCCAAGGCAGGCATTTTTATATCCTGAGATAAACAACACAACACCTGCTGGGAATGGCTTACCGTCCAGCTGCTTTAAAGGACACAGTGTTTTCACTTTGCAGCTGCTTTGCGGTTCCTCCCCTGTCACAGTTAGAGAGGCCAGTCCATTCCCAGACAAAGGATCCTACAGGCCACGTGACATAAACATGCTTGGGTCTGAAGTTGGAAGGGAGAAGCTCCTTCCAGAGACAGCTTCTCAAGTAGCTCCAAGAGCACATGGTAATTTGCCAATCCGATGACCACAGCAGTGACCCATCCGTAGCTGCAGGACAAGCTAGCCTGCCGTGACTTAAAGGGCTGCGTTTCGAGTCCTGTGATGCCAAGTGAAAGGGGCAGGAGCTGGAGCTAGCGATCAATCTATCACTCCAGGATCCTGAAGGCCCAATATGAACTCTGGACACTAACAATAGTCCCTCATGTTAAGGTGACCCACTCCCAACTATAAAATTATTTTCATTGCTATTTCCTAACTGTAGTCTTGCTACTGTTATGAATCATAACGTAAATGTCTGATACGCAGGATATGTGATCCCCCTGAGAGGGTCAATGACTCTGAAGGGGTCACGACCCACAGGTTGAGAACCACTGCTCTAACGGCCTCTCCTTGTGACTTATTTCTACAAGTCCTTTAGAATAAAATGGAAACCATGGGGAAAGGGTTGTGGCTCTTCTGCAGGAAGTTCAGTGCCCAGTACCCACATCAGGCTCCTGACAACCACCTAGAGTTCCCGCTCCAGAGAAACCCAGTGCCCTCTTTTGGCCTCTTTGGGAAGCCACACAAACATGGCATACAGTCAGAGAGTCACCAAATGACACATAAATAAAAATAAATTGCTTTAAACCCCAATTGAAGTCACATCTGTAATGTGTGGTGGCTGTTTTGTTTTGTTCGTCCTGAGAGCCTGAAAAGAAAAATATCAAAGAAAAGGAGATAAGGAGAAACTCTGAATTTTTAGGGAGTTGAGTAGCAGTTTGGGAACTCCTAAGATTATAACTGACATTGGAAACAACGGTAGTCTTTTGCGGGACCGTGTCCTCCACCTGCGAACCGTCTTCTGCTAGGAATAGCTGGTGTCAGGATTGCAGCTCGGCTCAGCAGATGTGAAAACCAGAGGAAGCCACCTTTCCCCCTCCGCCCCCCAGGCTCTCAGAGTAGGTGATGTCCTGGCATGGAGGGTGTCTCTGAGGACAGTGAACCTCGGACGACCTCACCTGCCTTTCCAGTGGGGACATTCTTCTGCCACTGTCACCTCAAAGAAGAAAGATGTCGGGAGTGCTGTGAGCTGTGTTTGCCCAGGCGCTAACAGGTATAAAGGTCACGTTCACGACCTTACTATGCAAACTCTTTCCTTGCTGGCTCCTGCAGCAGTCTCCATGTCCCAAGTTCCAGAAAGGGCCTCATGTGTTGTAGCAAGCACAGCACAGTGTCCTGTGTGGCCTGTTGTAGGCTACTGCTCTCTGCCTGGCTTACCTCTAGCTATGGTTGGACAGACCTGGCTTGCCTCTAGCTATGGTTGGACAGACCTGGCTTGCCTCTATGGCTGGGCAGTACGCTCTCTCAAAAACTCACAATGAAACTTAATTGCTGGAGAGATGGCTCATCGGTTAAGAGAACTGACTGCTCTTCCAAAGGTCCTGAGTTCAAATCCCAGCAACCACATGGTGGCTCACAACCATCCATAAGGAGATCTGACTCCCTCTTCTGGAGTGTCTGAAGACAGCTATGGTGTACTTACATATAATAATAAATAAAAATCTTTAAAAACAAAAAAAGAAACTTAATTACAGTGAGAGCATTAATAGATAGGCCCTTTGTGGTGACCCATGACTATGAGCCCAGCAGCTTCAGGCCAGCCTAGGCTACACAGCAAGGTCTATGGAGTGGGGAAGTGCTTTATGAGGTGTCACTGGGATTAACATTACCGCCTGAATGGATCTGAATCCTCTAACTCTCCACGCATCTTTGACCCGCCATCTCCTCTCCTCTCTTTCTCCTCTTCCCTTCCTTCTCTTGCATTTCTGATTTCCATCCACCATCCACCATGTTATGATGTAGCAAGAGGCCCTCACTAGTTTTTAGTGCCTTAATCTTAAACTTCCCCACTTCCCAAACTAGAAGCCAATAATATTTATTTATTTATTTATTTAAAAATCTTTCCATTATTTGGAAATGACTCGAGCTGTGGTCTTCTATCTCAGCACCATGATAGTCACAACAGACTTTTGACTCTCAACAAATTCTCCCTCCCTCCCCTGCCTCAGTCAGTGCCCTACAATGCTGAGTTTCATGACCTGCCTCATCCAGGCCTCTTTTCCCTGGCTTTTTGGTCAGGCTGAGGGCCACCTCAGCCCCCAGGTTCAGAGGAGGTGAAAGCTTCCTGCAGGTGCTAGCCTGTGATGTACCACAACACCTTTCTGAAGTGGAAACTTAGGGGCTCTTTGGAAAGTCAGTTTGTTGGATGGTGTTTTGCTGGGACGAACACATGAAGGAACGTTTTTGCTGAAGTGGACACGGGTGAAAGGCTAAGGCAGACTCATGAAGGGACTGTGCACTGAAGCAGACACAGGAGAGAGGATGTTCTGCTAAGGCAAGCCCGGGAAAGGACACGTGATGAAGGAGTCCTCACTAATGACAGGCATGTATTGGTCCACCTTACATTGTGTAGTTGAGCTTCCGTTGGGACTCCAAACAGAGAAACTCACCCAAAAACTTCTGGTGGTGTGCTGTGGCTTCTTACCACTTCAGCAGACTGGGACTGATTGGCATAGTGACGTCAGCTGTGCCAGACTCATGTGACGTTGTGCAAAGTCAGACTCACAGCTGAGGCAAGGCCTGTGGAGGACATCTGATGTTCAGAGGGAGTATGAATCGGACAGTGAAGAAGGCTAAGCCAGGCTTGCATATTGATCGAGTCAACCGTGCGACGACTGCTGGTCTCGCGCCTTTGCTCGCTGATCTTGGCGTCATTGGCAGAGGCACAGCTGAGAACTTTGGCTGGTTCCTGTTGACCCTGGTCCTGCTGCTGACTCAAGCCAAGGCTGAGGCCTGGCTGTTACCCATGAAGTGTTTGTGAGGGGATCCAGTGATGACCTGTGATCATCTGCTGACCTGTGAAGTGGACAGCTGATGTCCTGACAACGCAGATGGAATTTGCTCCATTTCTATCCAGGTCCACTTCCCCCGTATCCTTTCTTTTCCACTACCTCTGGTGGGTCATGGGCTTCAAGAGAGGTTAAATCGTTTAAGAACCATCATTAAAAGCAGGTTTTGAAGAATTAAAGTTACATCTTTACTCCTTGCATATTTCCTATGTTCCATACCTTTTTACATGGTCTGTAATAGCTTAAATAGGAAATGGCCTACACATATATGCTATACTGGCTGGTTCTGTGTCAACTTGAGTCATCACAGCTAGAGTCATCACAGGGAAAGGAGCCTCAGTTGAAAAAATGCCTCCATGAGATCTAGCTATAGGATATTTTCTCATTTAGTGATCAGTGAGGGAGGGCCCATCCCATGGTAGATGGTGCCATCCCCGGGCTGGTGGTCTTGAGTTGTTTAAGAAAGCAGGCTGAGCAAGCCAGAGGAAGCAAGCCAGTAAGAAACATCCCTCCATGGCCTCTGCATCAGTTCCTGCTTCCAGGTTCCTGCCCTGCTTGAGTTTCTGTCCTGACTTCTTTTGGTGATAAATAGCAATGTAGAGCTGGGCGTGTTGGCGCACGCCTGTAATCCCAGCACTTGGGAGGCAGAGGCAGGCGGATTTCTGAGTTCGAGGCCAGCCTGGTCTACAGAGTGAGTTCCAGGACAGCCAGGACTACACAGAGAAACCCTGTCTCGAAAAGCAAAAACAAAAACAAACAAACAAAAATAGCAATGTAGAAGTTAGGCTGAAGAAACTCTTTCCTCCCCCAGCTTGCTTTTTGGTCATGGTGTTTACTGCAGCAATAAAACCCAGACTAAGACATATGCCCTTGTGTTCAGTCGAGGCTTGGTTCCCAGCTTGTGGAGACATTTTGGGAGGTAGTCGAAAGTTTAGAAGGTAGTGCTTAACCGGAGGAGGCAGGTCTCAAAGAGAGCCTGCGAAGCACCGCTTGTCCTTGGTCTGCCCGTTTCTCTCAGTGTTCGTTGGCGGTCAAGGCAAGCAGCCCTGCCCCACCATGCCATTCTATCATGACATCCCGTCCCACCACCGGCCTAGAAATTCCAGAGCTAGCCACCAATGGATAGAACTCCTGAGACCCTGAGACAGACTAAATCTTTCCTCTGTCACACTGTTTCTTTCAGGAATCTGTCCCAGCAATGAACACTCTAACCTTCCTTCCCAGTTCCTCCGACGCTCAGTTGATACCAGCTGCTTCTGATCTGGACTATTCAAGCATTCTTCGTCTGATACATATTCCCAGGCTACCCTGGCATCCCCCGCCATCACCAGGGACCCCATCCTGTCCTGCTGAGGCACAGCTGGCCTGGCTTGGGAGCTGCACACACCTACGACTAAGATGGCCGCCTCCTTCTGCTTGTTTGCGGTCTGTGAGAACACTGACTGCCACCATTCCTTCCGCCTTAAGTGCATCAGGCCTGAAGCAATGGTGCTCAGAGGGCAGGCGCGAAGCTGCAGAGCTCGGGCACGGGGCACTAGCCTTGAATGTGGCTGTGGAGTGTGCCATCATTACACAGCTCTGAGCTCGCTTAGTCAGTGCTGGGCCCATGATGGGACAGAAGGCCATGAGAGAATGGGTGGTAGAGTGCACACTGTCACTCTTGCTCAGACTTTGATTCTATCACCTCTCTCAGGAGAATTAGACTCCTTCCAAGAATGTTCAACAAGCGGGTAAGCTGATAAAGAAAATGTGGATTATGTACACAGTGGACTTCTAGTCAGCCTTACAGGAAGAACAAAATTAGATCATTTACAGGGAGATGGATAGATCTGGAGATCATCATGTTAAGTGAAGTAAGCCATACTTTAAAAGGTAAATAGCACATTTTTCTCTCTTGTACGGAATATAGATTTTAATGTGTCTGTGTATATATTTCCCTTTCTAACTTCATATACACAGATGGTATGAGGGTAGACTGGGCAATATATTAGAAAGAAAAGGAACTTGGTGTTGGGGGAGAAGCCTAAGCGTCATGTGACAAAATTTTCTGGGAAGATGCAACATACACATGTATCTATTCACCCCAGATAAGGGGCCCACGTCAGACCAAAGTGCAGATCTCACCAAAGTCCAACCCGGTAAACCATGTGTTTTATTGGGGATACTTACAAGAGTATGGTGGAGGGGGTTACTGACTTCAGCAGAAATGACTCAAAAAACAGCTGCTCACCAAAGTCCACCCCAGCAAGACAGCTCACAAAAGCTGGGAACGTGGAGCACACCCCACAGCCTGCAGGCAGCGCAACAGTTTGAAGAGTGTCCCTTCTAAGTACCTCAGTTGGTTTAAAGTTCTTTCAGGCAGCTGCACTGGTTTCTGCTTCTCCCAAGCTGCTAGGCCACTCCCAGAGTCTTCTTTAAAGATTGGCTTGTGTACTGGCTGGTGTACTGGCTGGTGTTACGTCTCAACTTGACACAAGCTGGAATTATCACAGAGAAAGGAGCCTCATTTGAGGAAATGCCTCCATGAGGTCTATCTGGAAGGCATGTTCTCAATTAGTGATCAAGTTGGGGAGGGCCCATTTGGGTGGTGCCATCCCCAGGCTGGTTGGTGGTCCTGGGTTCTTTAAGAAGGCAGGCTGAACAAGCCAGGGGAAGCAATCCAGTAAGGAACATCCCTCCATGGCTTCTGTATCAGCTCCTGCCTCCAGGTTCCTCCCCTATGTGAGTTTCAGTCCTGACTTCCTTTGGTGATCAACAGCAATGTGGAAGTGTAAGCTGAATAAACCCTTTCCTCCACAACTTGCTTTTTGGTCATGATGTTTTGTGCAGCATTAGAAACTCTGACTAAGCCATCATATCTGAGAATGACTCTCATCAGTCTAGGAGAGAGGAGCCTGGAGAATCTAGTCAGTTTTAGGGACTTCCTGAAGTTATTTTGAGTTGGTTACCTTCTTGATTAAGGAGGTTTCCTGCAGGATGGAATGTTTCGCTTCTGGAGGAAACTGTAATCACTAGGTAATTGGGAGCTGAATATGCAAATACATTGTAGTCCCCCCTAGCAGTGCAAGGCAAAACCCATCAAAGCAGCAGACAGCCCCTCCTTCTAGCCCCAGCTTACAGCCACAGTGAGATGCCCCTGCAAGAGCAGTCAAAAATAGTGGCTTCTTCATTGCTACCCCAAAAGCTGTTCCCGTATGTGAGAAATCTTCTTCTAGCTGGACTATCTTGTCTGGCCTCAGTGGGAGAGGATGCACCTAGCCTCACAGAGACTTGATGTGCCAGGATAGGGGAATACACAGGAGGAGCATCACCCACTCAGAGGAGAAGGGAGTGGGGCAAAGTATTGTGGGAAGGGGTGACTGGGAGGAGGACAGTGAGCAGAACATAAGTGAATAAGTAAAACATTTAAAAAATATATCATGAAAAAAAAGAAAAGGGGGGGGTGTTCTTTGGTGACTTCAAAAGTCAGCTTTGAAAACAGGTGAGCGTCCCAACCTTCAGGACTGTCAACAGGGTCCCCGGACCACCTAGGAGAAGGCAAGAGACAAGAGACTCGAGAGATGGACAGCAAGACAGTACTCTGATCAAGCTGTCAAATTTTATTTTTTACACAAGGCAATTTAAAGGGAAGCAAGCAAGGTGTAGGGAGGGGTGAAGGGGAACAATCTCAGGGGGCTGCCATCACTTCTCAGAAACAGTTTCTCAGAATTTCTGGGAAAAGCTGGCTATTGCTGCAGGAATCTTGACCCAATAGAGGGGTCCTGATAACCTAACCACAGGTGAGCTCCGTTTGATCTAGCCCACTCAAGTGAGCTCTGCATGTACTGATTATCTAACTATTTGATTAGTCTTTAAGCTCGGATATTTCTTTCTAAAGGCAGGCCAGGAAAGGCAGGCTAGAAATGGCTTGAAAGGAGGGGGTTTGAGATCTAAGTTGCTACGCATAAAGCCTACTACAGGAAGCCATAAATGTTCCTTTGGCATCTTTTCTAACCTGTTTATTTCTGGTAGCCACGACCATGTAAAATTTAAGGAAAATATTTCATAGCTCTCATAATATGCTGTAATTCAGATCCTGCCTAGTCCTCGAGCTTGTTGTATATCTACATATGAAGTAGTCCCTAAGCCCAGACTTCCTCAAAAACAGCTTACTGAGCTGCCATCCTTTGTCTTGCTAAACCAATGTATTCACCGGCTATTCAGACACCTATAGCGTTGGTGGCGCACGCCTTTAATCCCAGCACTTGGGAGGCAGAGGCAGGCGGATTTCTGAGTTCAAGGCCAGCCTGGTCTACAGAGTGAGTTCCAGGACAGCCAGAACTACACAGAGAAACCCCGTCTCAAAAAAAATCAAAAAAAAAAAAAAAATTTCAGACACCTATAGCCCTCGGTCCCAGGTGAGGCTCATGAATTATTAATGAGGCTAAGTGGAAAACAAGTCCAGGCTTACCCAACATAGGAGACTGTAAGGTATGGTCATGTAAATTATCCCTGCTTAGCTAGCTACATCCTTTACTATGTTAATGTCAAGCATTTGTCTACCGAGAGCAGAGATTTCCTCTGAGCAGACAAGACATAAGACTTAGAAGAGAGTTAGTTAGTGGGAAGATGAGTTAGTCTAGAAAGCAAAGGTCCCAGGGCCAGGCAATATGCCTGGCTCTGAAGAGAGCTTCTTAGTTGGTGGGAACATGAGTTAGTTAGTGAGAGAATGATTTAGTCTAGAGAGCAAGATTCCCAGGGCCAGGCAAGATGCCTGGCTCTGAGGAAAGCTTGCTAGTTCAGAGAAGAATCTTGCTAACTTAGGCAAGATCTCTAGCTTAGATAGAAATGGCTTAAAATGTTTTAGCCTATAACCTAAGGGCGCTACCTATGTAAGCTAGCGTGCCTCATTTTTATTATGTAATTGTCAGAACCTGATGCTCTGAGTAGGGGGCCATAAAACAGGGCTCCTCATTACAGAAAATATAGATTTTTCTATAATATGAAGTATCCTGCATCTGTGTCGTCATTCTCGCCGATTCGTGCCTTCCTGACCCCGGGATCTTGGTCTCCCCTGCAACCGAACTCCCACGAGGAGCTACGGCTTGCAGAAGGCTGCAACCAAAGCTGCCACGAGCAGCCGCGGTCCGCGGCACTAAGTGAGAATGGCTCCTGGTAGGTGAGCATATCCAATGCTGTGGGAAATAACTTCCTACAACTGGAGCTTGGAATACATCGGCCGGCATCCTTCATCATCCTTTCGAGTCTACACATACACTTTCTGACCTGAAAATACAATTGCACCACTTCACTGTCAAAGGCGACTTATCCTGACTGCTAGGTCTTTCCAATCTGAGCTTCACATTTCCCGTTAGATCCCCTTCCTCTCGGCTCATCCTCTTATCCAATGGCATCCCGGGCAGGTGGCTACCACCTAAACTGCCTATCACTGTGAAGCACACTCAAGATAGGCTTTCCCAAGTAAGCATTTGCTGTGTCATAGTCATCCAGGTGTGACTAGTTGGGGACCTAGCCTGGGGTTTTCATGGATCAGGGTTGCAGTTACCTGATCCAGTGGTTGGTCTTAGAACTTGACTCTCTTCTACAGTCCAACCGCTGTTGGGATGCTTTAGTGATCTTCTTGAGTACACCATGGTGACTAATCAGACTGTAACATGGAAATATCTGTGGAGGATCAGGTTGATTGTGGGTGGCACCATTCCCTAGGCTGGGCCCTGAAGTGTATAATAAGGAAGAACCCTAGCAAAAGAACAAGCAAAGAGGCTCGTTTTGTTTCTCTCGCCTCTCGCCTGTGGATATGATGGGACTAACTGCTGGAGTTACTTCTTTGTCTTCTCAGTGATAGACTGTAACCTGGAATTGTAAGTCAAATAAAGCCCTTTTTCCTCTTAAAAAATAAAAGGGGGGGTGGAGGGTTCTGTCAAAATAGCAGCACCAGCATCTCCTCAGCCTGCAGCCTTCGTGGGAGCTGTCCACAGTGGTTAACTTCCTCTCCAGCCTCCCTGAGCCTCCCACAGAGACAGCACAGCAGCCAAAGCCAGCTGCAGCTGGCGAGGACTTCCCACCCAAAACCATTAGCTGGATGCAGGGAAACGGGGGTGAAAAAGCCACCACTCCCTGAGCTTCCCACAAAACCTACCAGTCCTTAAACAGGAGAACCCACCACTCCCTGAACAGGAAAAGCCGCCAATCCTTGAGCTCCCCGAGCTCAGAATTTGAGATCCCACCAATCTTCATTCTGGAAATCTCTGCCCTGAGAAGCTCTGGCCCTAAGAAATCCTATGTAAGCCCCGTCCTTTGTCCAAGTCCCCGCTGCCCACTCTCAAGAGCAGAGAGCAGGCATTCCTAGATTCGTCCCTCCACACCCTGGACCCTCCAGTACATCTGTCATGAGATTTCCTGCCTGGTGTGCCTCTCTCATTGGAAGAAGCCGAGAAGAAAAGAATCAGTGAAGATAAGAGGAGCAGAGAGGGGTGGGGCTGAGTCTACGGAGCTCCTCCTCGGCTCAGCTGGGGATACCCTCCCCTCGGAGTCAAAACACCCCTGCTAAGGAGGCCTCCTCTCAGCGCTGTATGGTTTCTGAGCGCCCATGCTCTTCTACTGGGACACTGTCCCACCCCAGTGCTGTGCGGATCCTGAGCTCCCATGTCTAAAAATACCCTTCCACTGTGATACCTTTGTCCCTCAGAGCTGTACGGTTCCTGGGCTTCCGAGTCCCAGAACACCCCTCTATCTGGGCAGAAAAGCATATATTTTATAACTGTATGAAAATGTCATTATAAAACTGATCGTTTTGTATATTACATATGCTAACAATAATGATGATGATGATGATAGTAATAATAATAATTATAGTAATAATTTTCTTACTTTCACAATTTAAAAATGTTCTACAGGTTTTAAAAAATGTTTTATTTTTATTTTTTATTAGAAAAGGAAGTAAAAACCTTTTATGATAAAATTAAAGATTTACATAGAAATATTTCTAACAAAATTGAAAAAATATATAGAAAAACACGTTAAAATTGACAATTTTCATGGAAAATTAAAGAGTAAAATGGTAGACATAAAGAACATTGCTAAATTAATTGAAAAAGGAAGTAGAAACATTTTATGATAGAATTGAAGATTTACATGGAAATATTTCTGATAAAATGTAGAAAATTTAGAAAAACATGTTAAAATTGAAGATTATTATGGAGAATACAGATAAAATGGTAGGCATAAAAATATTTCTAGGTTGATTGAAAGTAGAATTATAAACATTTTCTGATAAAATTGAAGATATACATGGAAAATATTTCTGATAAAACTCAAGAAATATATAGAAAAACACATTAAAATTTACTATTTCATGGAAAATTATACAGATAAAATGGTAGACATAAAAATATTTCTAAGTTGATTGAAAGTGGAATTGTTAACAATATTTCTGATAAAATTGAAGAAATATATAGAAATATATAGAGATATATAGAAAAACATGTTAAAATTGAAGATTATCATGGAAAATACAGATAAAATGGTAGGCTTAAAAATATTTCTAAGCCGGGCGTGGTGGCGCACGCCTGTAATCCCAGCACTTGGGAGGCAGAGGCAGGTGGATTTCTGAGTTCGAGGCCAGCCTGGTCTACAGAGTGAGTTCCAGGACAGCCAGGGCTACACAGAGAAACCCTGTCTCAAAAAAACAAACAAAAAAATATTTCTAAGCTGATTGAAAGTGGAATTATAAACATTTTCTGATAAACGTGAAGATTTACATGGAAAATATCTCTGATAAAATTGAATATATAGAAAAACATGTTAAAATTGAAGACTTTCATGGAACATACAGATAAAATGGTAGACATAAAAACATTACTAATAATAGTGATTGTTGCTTCCTGTTATTGTTGATGTTATTTTTATATTTGTGTGGTTACTTTCTTTTGGGTTTGTTGGAAGAAGATTGCTTTCTTGCTTTTTCTAGGGTGTCGTTTCCCTCCTTGTGTTGGTGTTTTCTATCTATTATCCTTTGTAGGGCTGGATTTATGGAAAGATATTGTGTAAACTTGGTTTTGTCGTGGACTATCTTGGTTTCTCCATCTATGGTGATTGAGAGTTTTGCTGGGTATAGTAGTCTGGGCTGGCATTTGTGTTCTCTTAGGATCTGTATGAGATTTGCCCAGAACCTTCTAGCTTTTATATTCTCAGATGAGAAGTCTGGTGTAATTCTGATAGGTCTGCCTTTATATGTAATTGATCATTTTCCCTTACTGCTTTTAATATTCTTTCTTTGTTTAGTGCATTTGGTATTTTGATTATTATGTCTCTGGAGTACTTTCTGTTCTGGTCCAGTTTGTTTGGAGTTCTGTAGGCTTCTTGTATGTCCATGGGCATCTCTTTCTTTAGGTTAGGGAAGTTTTCTTCTATAATTTTGTTGAAGATACTTACTGGCCCTTTAAGTTGTAAATCTTCTCTCTTCTATCTCTTGTATTCTGTTGTTGATGCTTGCATCTATGACTCCTGATTTCTTTCTAAGGTTTTCTATCTCTAGAGTTGTCTCCCTTTGTGATTTCTTCCATTGTTTCTACTTCCATTTTTAGATCCTGAATGATTTTGTTCAGTTCCTTCACTTGTTTGTGTTTTCCTGTAATTCTTTAAGGGATTTTTGTGTTTCCTCTTTAAGGGCTTCCACCTGTTGATCCATGTTCTCCAGTATTTCTTTAAGGGAGTTATTTATGCCCTTCCTGAAGTCCTCTATTAGCATCATGAGATGAGATTTTAAATCCAACTCTTGTTTTTCCGGTGTGTTGGAGTATCTGGGACTTGCTGTGGTGGGAGAACTGGGTTCTGATGTTGCCAAGTAGCCTTGGTTTCTGTTGGTAGAGTTCTAGTGCTTGCCTTTCACCATCTGGTTATCTCTGGTGCTAGTTGGTATTGTTGTCTCTGGTTGGAGTTTATTCCTCCTGTGGGCCTGTAAGCCTGTGTCTATACTCCTGGGAGACCAACATTCTCCTGGCAGGGTCTATGCTTAGAAGGCTGTAGAGCTGCCTGGCTCCCAGGAAGACTCCTGTCCCAGCAACTCCACTGATCTTAGGCCCTGTGTGCTCCTAGCTGTTCCCCTCCAGAGAGAAGGTGGAGATCTCACCTCTGAGCTCAGAAGTGAAAGCGCTGCTGGGAGATCATTCTCTCCTGGTGGGCCATGCGCTGAAGGCTGTGGAGCTCCCTGGTGCAAATGTGTGTTCTACAGTTTTTAAAACTGCACTTTCCCCTTCCCTCTCCTTTCTCAATCCCTGTGGATTTCTGCTAACCCACGATCTATATCGCCTCAGCAAGCAGTTACCAGCTAACACAGCCCATTGGCACAGAGCCAAGAGACCATGGGTAGCGGCAATTGCAGTTACAGTAAAGAGGTGAGAACCTACGCATCCAGGAAATGCTGGTTTAATTGTTAGTACCTAGTGTCTGGCCACATCCTGATCAGGACTTTTAGTCCCTTCAACCCCGGGGCTCTCAGCAAATTAGTAACCTGAGTCAGTTCCTCATTCCTGCTCGGCTCATCTCTGAATGTTTCCATTCATTCTTGGAATCATCGATCCAGCAAGACCTTTCTACTTTTTAGTAGTTTCCTAACTGTTGTTTGGACCAGTTCAGTGAGCAAATTGTTATCAGAACCAAGTTCCCATCAGGAGAGAACATCCAGACATTAGCTGATGTACCCAGACCAGGCCCTCCTGCTGACTCAACCGCACCATCATGATCAACAAGCAGAGTGATCTCTTCCATTCCCATGATCCTCAGAGATAAATGAGAATAAATCATGGCCTCAGTTTTCTTTTTCTGTTTGTGGGAAATGTCTGTCACAGAAAAAGTAAAATTAAAAACTGCCAATAGTAAAGCCCAAAATGCAAATGCACGGCAGAGGTGGGCCAAGCATCCACTCAGGAAAAGCCAGGGGATTCTGCATGAGTATTCCCACAGTTCCTTGCCATGTGGGGACCCAGCTCTTCAGACTTTGTCATAAGGAGGGCCAAATGCTTTACACTGGACAGTCATTCTGGAAGAAGCCTGGCTACTGTCATATTTTATTTGTTTGTGTGTATTTATTTATTTAGAGAGAGAGAGAGAGAGAGAGAGAGAGAGAGAGAGGAGGGGAGATATGCACATGCTATAGCATATGTGGAAGTCTAAGGACATCTAGGAGTCAATTCCATCTTTATACCATTTGAATCCCAGAGATCACACTCAGGCCATCAGGCTTAACAGCAAATGCCCTTATCCATGTTGGCCCACACAGACCTTTTACTGGCCCTAGGCCAATTTTTGAGCATAAAAACCTTGTCTTCCTTGCCCCTGTGACAGGGAGGCTCTGATTCCAAGAATGAATGAGAACCGGATAGCGTGTGCCTGTGTCCTGCCAGGCCTCCTGCATGGGACATTTGGGGTCGCCCTCCCAGCCATCCTCCACGGTCTTCTCACTTCCACCGGCTTCTGCTCCTGGGAGAGAAAATGAAAGGGAAAATTTAAACCAGTCGCTTAAAACACAAACCAGCCCTGCAAACAAAAACATGGAAAAAATGAAGGAGCACCTCAGCAAATTGCTGTGGCCTTTAAGAACCAACCTCTGGAGTTTCACACAGGCTTGTCTGTGTCTGTGAGGCTGTCAGCCCTCAGTACTTCACCCAAGATGTTTAGTACTAGGCAGTACTACTCACTTCCTAACAACCACCAATCAGGAAGAAAACAAAGTTAAGTTTATGTTTTGGCACCAGCATCAGCCAATTATTTTAAAGGCCATAATGACCCCCAATCAGATGTGTGCCAGCCTAGATGGCCCCTTCATGCCTTTATAAATGCTTGCCTAAAACTAGGCTGGAAGCTACACCCTCCTGTTCTGTTGCGTTAGAGACGGTGGCGTGGCCCAAGTTCAAGCCTGAATAGAGACCCGGGATTGGCTCCTTGGTGGTCTTCTGGGGTTCATGAACACTTTCTGGCACAACAGTGACTCTTTCAGAGGATCCAGGGTATGATACACATATACACGTAGGCAAAACATTCTTGCACACAAAATAAATAAATCTTAGAAAAATAATATCTACTTGATAGAGCAGTCATGGGGATTAGAAGTAGAAAACAAAACTATACAATGCTTAAATTCTAGAAAGCATCTGATAAGCTAATTATTTGGAGGTTTTGTTATTAAAGCTAATCCCATTGGCTTCCGAAAAGCTTGGAGATAGAGTTCATTTGAGAGCTCGGCACCGGGACTTTCACCGTCCCCCTGTGATGGCTAGTATTAACGGTCACCTTGACTAATGCTAAAATCACATGGGGATGGGCCTCTGGCCATGCCCTGGGGGGATTCTTGAGGGCGTTTCTTGATATGGGAAGACCCATCTTAACTTTGGTTGGGCCCACTCTCTGGGCATAGGATCCTCGGCTGAATAAAATGGAGACAGCAAGCTGGGCACTCACTCATGCGCATGCGTTCCTCCTCCTTCCTGACTGCATGGCCTTGAGGTCCTCGTCCTCGCAGTGACAGACAGACAGACGGCACCTGTGGACTGTGAGCCAGAGTAAACTCTCCTCCTTTCAGCTGCTTTTGTGAGGGTGTCAACAGGAAAAGGAAATAAGCCAGCCTCTCCTTGTGCCCCCCACCCCCGACAGAGCTTCATACACGATGGCCGCCCTTTAGTGAGTGTCTGCCGTGCTCCATGACTCCGGGAAGCTACACAGTCCCTTCCCTTCATTGTATCGGGAGCTTTGCGGCTGACTCAGTCAACCCTGTGAAGTGGGTCGTCCTGTCTCCATTCTAATAGATTCTTATTCTGGTTGTTATTACTGGAGACTGCTTTCTGACAGAAGAGAGCCTGTTCTGGAGGGAGAGTCCCATCTGGGGGCCGGGAAGGCACTAGAACTCTAGATTCTCAAGAGCAGGAATAAGGCCCAGCATATCTCCATCTCAAACTTGCTGATAGGAAAGGAAATGGATTCCTTTTGGTAGGCAGATGATAAAGGTCTCCGGGATCTTGCATTAAGGGCACTAGAGCTAAAAACATACCGCTGTCTTGGGCCAAGTGGTGGTGACCAAGCTAGCTATCTATGACACATTTTGTAAGAGGGAAGGCATTATTATGAGTGCTATTTTATGGCTTTAAAAGTTTCAGCATGGTGATAACCAATTTACAGAAAATCAAAAGAAGGCCAGTCTCTAACAGCTTGGCCCACGGACTGTAAGAGGCTGGCCTTCTTTTGATTTTTTTCAATGGCTCCTGGAGCCCCTTTTGACCCTTGAGCAGAAGTAGTTCTCATGGGGATATGAGTGATACACACATGCAGAAAGAAAGAAAGAAAGAAAGAAAGAAAGAAAGAAAGAAAGAAAGAAAGAAAGGAAGGAAGGAAGAAAGAAAGAAAAGAGAGAGAGAAAGAAAGAAAAGAAAGAGAAAGAAAAAGAAAGAAAGAAAGAAAAAGAGAGAGAGAGAAGAAGGAGGAGAGAGAGAGAAGGGAGGGAGGGAGGGAGGAAGGAAGGAAGGAAGGAAGGAAGGAAGGAAGGAAGGAAGGAAGGAAGACTGTGAAGCTTAGACTTAGAAGGTCTGTCTTGGAACACTGGCTTGCTCACTTCTGGTTTTGAAGCTGGGGGTGGGTGGCCCCCGTCCAGTGTTGGTTTTCTTTTCTGTAAATTGAGCTTAATGGTTCTCAGTGGGCAGGCTGCTGGGTGGTTTAATTGAGAAAACATCACTACATCCAACACAGCCATTGGTCCATAGAAGGTCTCCAACAGATATGTGATTCTGTTAATTGAAAGCCCTACTAGAGATAGGCCCCCAAAATAAGAGCTACCCCCTATGTCTAGCCACCCTGTACGAGAGGAGCACTTGAGAGTTGGGATTTATGCTAACAACATAAAAACTGCTTACAGTTCTATTATGGACTACCAGTCAGAAACTTTTAAAAATTACATTTACTTATTTACTCAGTGGGGTGGGGTATGGGCATGCCCAAGTGTTGTGGGGATGGACATACAATTTTCCAGAGTCTCCTTCTACAACAGGACTCATATATATATATATATATATATATATATATATATATATATACACATACATACATATATATGTGTGTGTATATTATATATACATATATATGTGTATATATGCATATATATACATATAAATGCATGCGTGTATTTAGTGTGTGAGTACAACTGTCTGTGTGCACTCGGGAGCCTGTGGAGGTCAGAAGACAACTTGCCTGGTTTGGTGCTCTCCTTCCACCACGTGGATCTCCAGAATTGAACCCAGATGCTCAGTCTTGGTGGCAAGAGCCATTTTCCCACTGAGCCACATCCTTAGCCCTCAAAGTCTTCTAGAATTCTATCATTTTCACCTGCTTACACTTTTTGACACATGTGGTGGTTTAACAGCGATTGCTAACTTAGTGAGATTTTGGGTCACCTAAGCGACAAAACCTCAGTGTGCCTATGGGGAGCTTTCCAGCGTGGTTAGCTGACAGGAATTCCCATCTTGAATGTGTGCCACTAGAATAAACCCTACCTTCTCAGATTAGTTATTTGTCTCACTGCTGTGACAAAACAACGTTGAAAAGGGTTCCTCTCCCTCACTTCAAGGGTTCGGGTGGTCACAGTAGGGAAATCACGGCTATGGGAGCTTGAGGAGGCAGCTGGTCGTGTTGTGTCCAGTCAGGGAGCAAGGAGAGTGTTTCCTCTTCCTTCAGGCCAGCCCAGATATCGCCAGGTAGCTGAATTGGTAGAGTGCCTGCAATTTGGTCGTGAGGACCCACGTTCCCATCCCCAGCACACACGTAAGAAGCCGAGCCTGGGAACCAGAGAGTGGCTCGGTAGTTCCCACATAGGCTGCACTTGCAGAAAACTCAGGGTCAATTCTTCATGGGAAGCCAGGCTCACAACCCTCTGCAACCCCAGCTCCAGGGACGCTGATGCCCGGTTTCTGCTCCTGTCCCATCACTATGCATACATATGTGAAGAGAAAGCATTCATACACATGAAATAACAATAATAATTTTTAAATCCAGACTTTATATACATCTATAATTCTAACACGAGAGAGGCAGAGACAGGTAAATCCCTAGAAAACTCTGCCCAGCCAGCTAGTCTGGTAAAATCGGTGAGCTCTGTTCAAGTCAGTGTGAACTCAAAGACGAAGGTAGAGAATGACTGAGGGAGATGTGTACTCTGGCTTACAAACACACACACACACACACACACACACACACACACACCACACCACACCACACCACAACAAAACAAAACTGGTTTTACAATCGTGAAAATTCAGAATTAATTTTAGCTTCTCTTTGGAGTGACCTTTTCATAGTTTACATTCTTGGTAAGTCACCCTGATAAGTGGTAGTTGCTTGAGCTTTGGGGGGAAATTCTGAAAGGTTTTGGCCAACCTTCTTGGAATAAATAACCTTCAATGCACCTCCCTAATGCCGTTTGCCTTAGCCCATTTCTGTGGCAATGACTTAATTTATTGTTGTGACAAAAATCAGTTATATTCATTCAGGGCCTATATATACACCATAAAATGGTGCTAGTGACATTCAAAGACGATGTCCTTCAGTTAATCTCTGCAAACACTTTCACAGACACACCCAAAAACTTGTTTCCCAGATGAATCCAGGCAAATTATGAGGATTAACCTGAGAAAAGTTTACTTGGAAACCTAAAAATGTCTTGTCTACAGCCCAAAGTCAGCATCAGTTATGAGTAAATGACTGTCATTTCCATCAAACTAGAGCCATCCCTTCCCACAGGTGGCTTTAATGTGATCTTTGAGTAGCTTAGGGTTTCAAACTGATTTCTTACACCTTTTTAAGGAACACACACACACACACACACACACACACACACACACACACAAGCCACAGGTTTCTTTTTTAAAAAGTAAATCATCCAGCAAGGCTTGGTGATGCACACCTTTCATCCCGACCTTCAAGTACTGAGACAGGAGGATCTCTGTGAGTTTCAGGACAGCCTGGTTTATATAGTGAGTTCCAGGACAGCCAAGGCTATGCATAAAGACCCTGTCTCAAAATATTAATTAATTAATTAATTAAACATTATTTTTCAATAATTTATTTTGTTTGTCAAAATAACTAATATTTATTTGACAATTTCATGCACAGAGAGTGTGTCTTGGTCATATCCACTCCCAACTCCCCAGCGCACTCCCCTTGGGCACTCCTAACTTGTCCCTTCACTCCCAGGCCCTGCTAATTAAGGTGGAAGTCTACCATTGTCCCGATAGTCTTCTGAGCTCTTCACAAAATGGGGACTCCCTGTACCAGCAGGGCTTCTCCTTCTCTGACTTTGTCTGGGGGACTTGTAACTACTATACCCTCTACCTGTGGAATGTAGCCTCGGTGAGATTACAGGTCCAACTCCCTTTCTCCGGATAAGAAATCCATTCAGCAAGCGCCCGAGAGTTCTGGAAAGCCTCCCTATGCTACTGAGGCATCTCGGTTCCTTAGCCTTCAGCCAGTGACCTTTGCCCACACAGGATATCCCTACTCCCTAACCCCAGAACTGCAGAGCCTCTGCCTGGCCCTGAATACCGCTGACCTGTCTCCCTGAAGCTGATCCTAGCGTGTTGTCTTTTCCATTCACGCTCACGGGCCATCTGAAACCATCTTCACTGACTCTGTTCCCTTTGCCCTCGTGGTCCAGGTACCTGGGCGGAGGAGGACCATGCTTCACATCCCCACCTCTCCCTTTTCCCCATCACCTACCGAGTCTAGTTGATGTTGCCTGTTGAAATGTTAGCGGCTCTGGTTGGCTTGATCTTGATTAGGAAATCATAGCTGCTTTGAGGCCTGACTGTAATGGCCACAGCACGTCCGGAGAAGGAACTCCTCCCTACCCTCTGACGTTTTATTCATTCTCGCCTCCTTCTGTGCTGTTCCCTGCACCTTAGAGGTTTAGTGATTGATCCGGATGCCCCATTTAGGGCGGGGCACAGCATGTAACAGTTACTTATTCTCAGCTCTTTGACTTTTAGGAATTCCTGTGTTACCATTGAAGAAAGAAGCTTCTGTCCACCCCTGAAGGCAGCTCAAATCTGTGTGCTGCATCACAGAGCTGGAGAAGACAGACTTGATGTTAGCAGGGATGGCTGGGCTGAGGAATTCTAGGGTAAGACCCTGCCTTTTCAATAACAGGCACTGACCACTCAACCCACCCGGGGCCCTCCCAATCTCCATAGCCACATAGAGGCGATAGTATGTGACCTACACACACACACACACACACACACACACACACACACACACACACAGCATTTGTTGCTTTCATGGTTATTCCTGAGAGCAGGGGCTCCTAGAACAGGATGTTTGTTACTGGGCTGCCTATCCTTCCGAGCCCTGTGCTTCTGTCCCTGGCAGGAAGGATGAGGAGTTCCTTTGGCCTGCAGGGCTTGCTTTGTTTGATGTGGCCTGGGACTGGCTCAAGTCATGGGTTCCCCCCAACTTCCTCAACTGGCACAGAGCAAACAAAAACAGTACAGAGGCTTCAAAGCAAGCTAGGGAGCCCCTTTTTTCTTTTTTCCTCCTTCCTTCCTTCTTTCTTTCTTTCTTTCTTTCTTTCTTCTTTTTTTTTTTGTTGTTGTTTTTTTGTTTTTTTGTTTTTTTGAGACAGGGTTTCTCTGTGTGGCCCTGGCTGTCCTGGAACTCACTCTGTAGACCCGGCTGGCCTCAAACTCAGAAATTCGCCTGCCTCTACCTCCCAAGTGCTGGGATTACAGGCGTGTGCCACCACTAGGGAGCCCCTTTTTATGGCAGAATTCTGTCTTTAAATCTTTGTTTTTACTGTTTTAACTGTGTGTGTGTGTGGGGGGGGGCAGGTATCCAATGTGAGTGCAGGTGACCACGGAGGTTGGATGGCTGGTGCTGCAGTTACAGGCAGTTGTGAGCCATCAATATGATGCTGGCTCCTCTATGAGAGCAGAAAATGCTCTTAACCACTGAGCCATCACTCCAGAAACCCCTCCCATTTTATAAAGATTTTTTTTTAATAAAAGTTTCTATCTTTACAATATGCTTCTTTCTCTTATGCAGAACAGAAGCCACATAAACCTGGCGAGACCAAGGCTGGGAGCTCTGGCTTCCTCTGTGAGAGTCCTCTGTCCCCCTTGTTGCTGGGGCCATGAAGTCTGTTGCTGTTCACTCTAACCACTGGCATGATCACATCAAAGACTCGCGGACTTGGCTAAGCAGGACCCTCTTCTCTTTTCCTTTCTTAGTCTCATTCATAATACCTGAACACCTTCACAACAAACAGACATATACACACACAGCTACATCCTGCATTGTGGGATATATCAGAGATACACACATCACCCCCCCATATAAATATCATACACAGACACACATACACACACACCATACACATAACCTCCTATATAAATATCATACATATGTTATATAAATATCATACATATCTACCACCACCCACCACCACCCACATATCACCCCCATATAAATATCACACACACACACACACACACACACACACACACACAATTATTTAGAACATGAATAGAGTGGGTCCCAGACTGTATTCTTTCCCATGCTCGAATGTTTCTCAAACTCTGGGTCAAAAGGCAATGTCACTGTGGGAGGAGGAGTCAGTGACCTACTGGTTTCCTTATCTCACCATGAGTAATCTGCTATTTCCAGCCACCAGCAGCAACTCTGTCTTTCCCACCAACACACCCGTTCCAGCTCTGTGTCTTTTCACCCATGACTACTATCTCCAGTCAGTCAGGAAAGTCCTTGGGAGAATAAACATGCCTGCCACCAGAACACACCAACTTGTTAAAAACAACAACAACAACAACAACAACAACAACAACAACCAAACAGAAATCTCTGTTGTCCGGAGCCCCTTACGGGACGGGACGCATTCTCTGCTGCTGCGTCTCCCCAGGATTCAGCAGCTGGAGTGTTAAATCTACAGTGCGAGGGGAGACGAGGGGAGACGGGGAGGCTGAGCTGACAATGCCGAGCAGCCTTTCCTTCCTCCCGCCTCCTGCGATGTTGAACGAACGCTGCACCAGCTGCTTGGGGCGCAGCAGTAGGTGTATCAGCAAAATCCTCAGAACAGAAAACCATGGTGCAAGCCGGACAGAGACTAGAACCTTTACGTGTATGACACAAGCCTGTCAGACCACTGCATGGGACATAGTAACAGGATGATAACCGAGTCAAGATCATATAACAAGTATGAGGCCAGCCTGGGCTACATGAGTCCCAAACACAAACACTTCCCAGAAGGCCTGAGGTTGAAGCTGAGAACTGAACCACATAACAGTTGTCCAATAGCAGGTGGGGAACACATTCTGGAGGAAGAGATGGTACGTGCAAAGGCCAGAGGACAGAGACGACAAACCAACTCAAAGATCAGAAAAGAAACAATCGGATCTGGAGTTTTAGAGCTCAAGTAGGAAAGGTGGGAACAGCTTCAGAGTGGTCCTGAGGCAGGGCTGGTCATGCTTGAGAAGACCCCCAAGATCAGAGTGCCCGGTCTCATCCAGCTGGGCTGGATGCTGGGCGGACAGCTGCCGTGTCATGGGCACCGCCATCTGCAGCAGCTGTGTGCATGCTGGAGGATAAGTGGTACCCGGGGAAGCAGCTGCCTTTCTGCGGGACTCATCACCCCAGTGGGTGTGGGCAGCGATGGTGGTAGCCACTCCCAACAGTATTAGCTGGAATAACAAAAAGCTCTTGGGAAGTCTGAGGCTCCCCCATAGCATAGCTTTAGAATATGCAGCTGAAGTGAGAAGGGACGGCCATGTCTGCAGTCTCTGAGAGGCAAACACACAGAGCACTGGTGCCAGAGGCTGAGCAGACGTCACGAAGGCCAGGGCTCCTGCGGGGTTTATTTTATTTCCTTGTTTTATTTTGATTGTGTATACATGTCGGTTTTGTCCTTCCACTCTGGGCATCCTGGGGAGCAAACCAGGCTAAGCAGCGTATATCTTCACCCACCGCCATCTTGCCAGCCCTTAGCTTGGATCCTTATTTATTCTTGGAAAGGGAAAGGAATAGACCAGAGAAATGTCTGAGGCGAAGGGTACTGCTGCACTTCTGGGGGACCTGGATTAGTTTCCCAGCACCCACATGGCTACTCACAACTGTCTATAACTCTAGTTCCAGGGAACCTGATGACCTTTGGCCTCCAGATCAACCATCAATCAAAAACAAAAACAAAAACAGTCCTCCAGGCTCACCCACAGGCCAGCCTGGTGGGGGTATTTTCTCCATTGAAATGCCTTCTCTCCAAATGAGTATAATCTGTGTCAAGCTGACATAAGAGTAGCCAGCAGACTTACCTACTCCCCATCGCATATGGTTACAGGATCAGCTTGTTGCTCTTTGCTGCATATATTAGCTCTAACCTCCACTGCTTAATTTTGTTGCTCGGTTCTCTCTCGCTGTGGCCACTGGCAGTGCTTTCAGCTTTTCCCTTGTGCTCTCTTCTGTCCCCTGTTACTCTCCACACACTGTGGCATTCTCTCAGTGTGTGTGTGTGTGTGTGTGTGTGTGTGTGTGTGCGCGCGTGCGCATGTGAGCATGTTTAGGAGCACTTCCTTACATTTTGACATTAGGAGATGCTCTGGTATCTCCTTATTAGGATCTCCTGCCCAGACAGAATCAGTCCTTTCTCCAAGAAACCCTGATTCTGCTATTAGAAAATGGCATTATAGGCCAGGATCTAAACCTGGAATTGGTAGTGCACACTTTTAATCCCAGCACTCAGGAGGCAGAGACAGGTGGATTTCTAAGTTCAAGCCCAGCCTCATCTACAGAGCAAGTTCCAGCACACAAGGAAACCCTGTCTTGAAACCTCTCAACCACAAAAGAAAGAAATTAGGTGTATGAATATGAATTGGGGTTACAAAGCAACTTTATTTGATGAAGCAAAACCAGTGACTGGGTTGACAGGTAGTGCATCTAATGACAAAATAAGAGTCCTGTGCCTTAATGACAAAATAAGAGCCCTCAATAAGAGAGTAGGAAGGGATTGGCACTGTCCTTGGGAGAAGGACATGGATGGACCATAGGAGCTTACAGAGCAAGGAGAGGGCGCCTAACAATGTTCTGACCTTGTCTCCTGTCTTCCAGAGCAGAGCTGGAATTTCTCTGCCGTGAGACAGTAACACATGATCAGGGAACAATGGGGAAGTGGTTGTGAAATATGTGTGTGTATATGTGTGTATACACATATATGTAGATGTGTGTACACATGTCTGTGCATGTGTGTATGTTTATATGTGCATGTACATGCACGTGTATGTGTGCATATCTGTAAAGGCCAGAAGTCAACACCTGATATCTTCCTCAGTTGCTCTCTATCATACTTTTTGAGACAAAGCTTCTCCTTAGCCTGGAGCTTCCTAATTAGGTTAGTCTGGCTGACCAGCACGTCCTAGGACCCCACCTGCTTCTGCCTCTCTGGGGCCAAGGTTGTAGGTGCACACCACAGGGGCCTGAGTTTATGTGGGTGCTGAGGCTAGAACTCAGGACCTCAGGCTTGTGCAGCAAGCCCGTGGCCAAATGAGGTCATCTCCCAGCTCCTGGCTATGAATTTCATGAAACAGGCCCACACCAGCCTTGTGGCTGATATGTCGGCATAAATGACGTAAATGTTGCATCCTCAGATGAAAGCAAGACACCGTGGCAGGAACTGTGACTATGGTGTGACCAGTAAGTATCAGCTCATAACCATAGCTTTTCCCACTGGGATTGGAAACTGCTTTGGGCCCATTCTCAGCAGTGTGCACTGTCCTTACAAATTGGGGTGCACCTGCCCCCGCCTCCTCACTGGCCACTGCTCCCACTCCTGGATAGTTCTGTGAGATTCTTCAAGTCAAACAACAGGGTGACTTTTCAAACATTTTATCTTTTTTCCTTTTTCTGTCTGTCAAGTAAGCAGTTCTTCACTCATCCATTCAAGGCAAGAAAAGCCCCGGTGTGGAGATGCCAATGACTGTGACACACAGGCTCTGCCCTGCAGGCCGGGAGGGGTCCCAGCCGGAGTCACCGCGCGGAAGGCGACCATCGGCCCTGTGTTTGGGTCTCTAGATTTTTCAGGTCAGCATGCCCCTCTGTCCCTGTGTGATATGTTCAAGTGATGAAAATCTAGACTCAAACAGGACGTAGAATTAAAATTACGTTTATTTAAAACTGTGGCATGCCTGCCTTTGCTGTCAATACTTCATGTCAGACTTTGATCCAAATCCGTAAAGGACTAGAGACAGCGCGGAAATGAGTGAGTGCTGTCTCCCCGATCTCACACTCAGAGGCACGGTGCCAGACCGTCCCAGTGCCTTCTGCGTTAAGCTAAGACACGCTTTAAAAAAGAAAGCCCTCAATGTGCTGTGTGACATTCATTCTTATTCATTAATTTTTGGCAAACAAGCTTTGTCTGTAGGCCAAATAAGATATAATCAAATTAATGCGTAGCCAGACCCGCCCTCCATGTCTCCTGGGGAGATTTTTAGTAGAGTAAGCAGGGTTGACATTTTAGGTGAAATCATTGCCGTGATGGTGCCTGTCCTGTGTCCTGTGGGACGCTTAGACGCATCCCCAGCCTCACTCTGTGACTGGAGTCCAATGTTTTCCTTTATAATTAAGCCACAGTCATGCTGTTTCTTCACAGCAATAGAAACCCTAACTAACAGAGGCGTTGGCACCAGGGACTGGGGGATTGCTGTGATAGGCCTGGCCATGCTTTTGTTTGCAGGAATGTGGACTTGGAACTTTGGATTAGGAAAGCAGCTTAATGCTCTAAGCAGGGCTTAATGGATCATCCTAGTAGGAAGACAGAAGACAATGGTGCTGTGGGTGGTTTGACCTGGGAGGTGGGGGTGGAGTGGGGGGGAGGGCGATGGCTCGAGGTTCCAGATAAGAATATTAATATGTGACTTAGAGATCTTTCCTGTGATATTTTGGTGAAGAATATGGCTACTTTCTGCTTTTGTTCAAAAAAAAAAAATCTGCCTAAGGCTAAATCGAAGAGTTATGGATTAACAGCTTTGGCAGGGATTTCCAGGCAGCTTAGTATTGACCGTGCTGTTTGGCCATTCCTGTTCACTCTTAGGCAGGTCTATAATGAAGAGGAGCAGAGTGAGCAAGGGGAACACAAAGTGTACAGTCTAAGGAGAAGGGGCACCAGGAAGTGGAATGGAGCCAAGTTCTTGTAAGGGTCCATGATTCGCGGAAGAACGACACCCCAGACTCAAATAGGATGTAAGCGAAAGAGTGTTTTATTCTGCAGAAGTCCAGCACGCTGGGGTCTCTCATGACCAGAACAGAGAGGCAATCGAGTGAGCTTGCAGGCCCGATTTAAAGCCCATTTGGAGATTCTGGGGTAGGTGACCTCTTTGTTAATCTTTTGGGGTCACCTCTACGGACCTTCTATTACTGGGATGTGGGGCCTGGAACTTGCTGGGGAGGTCTGGAAACTGTTGCTGAGGAATTGTGGAAACTGCTGGGGACCCACTGTCCTTGCCTCAGTTGTCCAGGTGGCAGGGCAGCTTCTGAGGCCTGGACTTGCCCAGTTCTTAGAAACAGAGATTTAGGCCTAGTCTCTTTAACTGTCAATTTGAAGCCTGTAACGGAATCAGCCTAGCCTTCTTATTCCCTCCTTTCAGTAACGGGCCATCTGGAATCCTGGAGATGTTTCTGAGGCCCCTACATTAGCAGCTCCAGCCAGCCCTGTGTCAAGGAGAGAACCTGGTAACACAGCAGAAATGGCCACCCTTTACCTAGACTGTTTGGAGGTGCTAGCTGGTTGATGACATCCTCCCCAGAGTAATAAGTCACTCTGGGTGCAAGCTGTACTAGAACACAAAAATCCTCAGTTGTCTTTATTAACCAGGCCATAAATGCATGGAGTAAACCCTGAGGTACAAGCCCATCCAACATTCTCTGGGGGGAGCGTGTATACTGCAACAGTAGGGGTTACAGTGTGATTGCAAAAGTGGGAAGAGGCCTGGGAGAGAGGCCATTTCTCAAAGGTGTAAAGGTAAGACCTGGATTGGATTGGAGACCCCAAGATTTTGGACATGCCAAAGCCCTGGATTACCCACTAAGAAGAGTCGCAGACCAGGTGTGGAACCAGCCCAAGAAAGAGAAATGTGCTTCCGTCAAGAAAGCTAAAAGGAGTTGGAGATCTTTGATATGAGACAATGAAATGCAAACTTTGGAGTGTGCACTGCAGATTTTTGGACTTTCTTTGATCTGACATTTCCTCACTTTATGTCCTTTCTTCCCCCTTTGGACTTGGAGGAATGTATATTCTGTGCCATTGTATGTTGGAAGTCTCTAATTTGATTTTGATTTTATAGGGAATCATAATTAAGAGATGGCGCTCATGACCAGAAGTGGGAATGCATACCTTTAATCCTAGCACTTGGGAGGCAGAGGCAGGCGGATCTCTGTGAGTTTGAGACCAGTCTGGTCTACAGAGTGAGTTCTAGGACAGCCAGAGCTGTGCAGAGAAACCGGACTCAAAAAAAAAAAAAAAAAAAAGCTAGACAAAAACAAATAAACAAAAGATCAAATTGAGTCTAAGACTTTGGACTTTTCAAATTTTATTTTATTTATTTACATTTCAGTTGTTGCTCCCACCTTGGTCGTCTCTCCCACGTTTCCGATCCCATTCCTCCTACCCCTTGCCTCTAAGAGGGTGCTTCCTCCACACCAGGCCTCCCCCTTCCCTGGGGCCTCAAGTCTCTTGAGAATTAAGTGCATCTTCTCTCACCGAGGCCAGACCAGGCAGACCTCTGCTACATATGTGCCAGGGGCCTTGGACTGGCCCATGTATGCTTCTGGTTGGTGGCTCAGTCTCTGGGAGCTCCCTGGGGTCTGGGTTAGCTGGTCTTCCTATGGGGGTGGTCTCCCTTTCAGTTTTTTCAATCCTTTCCCTAATTCAACCACAGGAGTCCCAGATGTCAGTCCAATGGTTGGGTGTAGTTATCTGCTTCTGTCTCAGTCCGCTGCTGGTAGGGCCTCTCAGGGGACAGCCATGCCAGGCTTCCATCTGTGCGTGCATCATAGCACAGTAGTGTCAGGCCTTGGTATCGCCCCGTGAGATGGATCCTGAGTTGGGCCTGACCCTCGACCTCCATCCCTTCAATCACTTCTCCATTTTTTTTCCCCTGCAGGTCTTTTAGACAAGAACAATCGTGAGTCAGGGGGAGGGGAAAAGCAGAACAGGATCAGATATGGGAGGAGGGGACAAGAGAGAAACCCAGAGAACCAAGAGTAAATGGAAATATGCAGCCTCGGGGAGTGAGAGGTGGGACCCTCAAGAAAGAACCAGAGAAGCGGGAGGTGAGACACTCTCAGGACTCCCTTAGAAAAGTGAACGACGTGGAAAGGGAGCTCGAGTAGTCCACTCCAGTAGACAGACAGGGACCCAAGTGGAGGGACAGGGTTACTAACCCACAATCAAAATTCCTGACCCAGAATCGGTCCTGTCTAAGGGACTTTGAACTTTTAAAGAGTGTTAGATTACCAAAGACTTTTGAAGTTGGACGAAATGCACTTTGCATTATGATAATGGTTACAAGCCTGGGGGGGGGCAGGGAGCAGGAGGTGATGGTTGGAGTGAAAATGGCCTCCACAGGCTCATTCATGTCCACGCTTAGTTCCCGCTTGATGAACTGTTTGAAAGGGTTAGAATGTGTGGCCTTGTTGAAGGTGGCCTGTCACCAGGCTGAGCTTTAAGGTATCCAAAGCCCCCAACAGGCTCAGTCTCTCTCTCTCTCTCTCTCTCTCTCTCTCTCTCTCTCTCTCTCTCTCTCTCTCTCTCCACTCTCTCCCTCCCTCTTCTTTCCCTTTGCTTGCAGCCTGTGGATCAGGATATAAAGCTCTCAGCCTCTTCTCCAGCACCATCCCCGCCTGTGTGCTACCACACTCCCGGCCGTAACAACAGAGTAATCCTCTGAAGCTGTAGGCAAACCTCCTAATTGCTTTCTTTTATAAGATTTGCTTTGGTCATAGGCATCTCTTCACATCAATAGACAATAACTAAGACACAGGGTATGGTGATACCCACTGTTAATCCCAGCACTCAAAAGGCAGAGGCAGGAAGAGCAGTAGTTCAAGACTAGCCTTAGCTACAAGGAAAGTTCAGTGTCAGCCTAGACTGCATGGGACCCTGTTTCAAAGGAAGTGGAGGGGGGCGTTACTATGCTCACCAAGATGCCCTTGACATAGTCTTCTATATTTCTACTCAATGTGGGCCTCATCTAAGGCATGGTCTTTCTCTGAGCTACTTGCTGGAATCAGAGTCTGTTATGTCTTGTCTGCATTCTGATGGCTCTCCTTACCTCACTCAACTCTGTTCTCTTTCCTTTTGGTTCATAGATGTTTTTCTGCAACAAATTTCTCATACCTCTCTTTCTGCCTTAATCTCTACTTCCTAAAGAACTCAAACCAGTTCAGCTTTAGGTGGAATATACAAAAAGAGTCTGCCCCCCCAAAAAATCAGTAATCAGAATGGATGACAACCCAATATGAAGTATAAATAATTACTTTCTAAAACATAGACAGAGAGGGCTGGGTAGGCAGATCAATTAGTAATAACTGTTATGAAGGACATTGTCATGAGGACCTGAGTTTGGATCCCTAGCACCCTGAAAATCAAGGCATGTCAGCATGCTGTGACCCAGCATGGGGGAGGCAAAGACAAAAGGGTCCCTGGGGACCTCTGTCCAGACAGCCAAGCTGAACTGTTAAGCTCCACGTACAGTCAAAGACTCTGCCGTAAAAACCAAGGTAGATGGTGATTGATGAAGACTCGTCACCTTAACCTCTGACCTACACACACACACACACACACACACACACACACACACAGAAAGAGAGAGAGAGAGCCTTTATGCAAAATTAATTGTTAATTTAAAATAAACTGAAGTAAAAGTTAATAAATCAATCAACAGAAATGTAGACTCTCAAGTTTTGGAAGAAAGAAATCTTAAGTCAAGCTATTGCTCTGTGGAGGAAAAGAATCTCTACTCCTGGGGTTTCTAGATCCTGGTGGCTTCTGGCATTTGGCTGCCAGAAAAAAGCCACCTTTGCCTGTATCACCAGTCCCCTAGTATTGTTCTGCTTGTGTATCTAATATTTCTTCATCTGTCTCCTATGAGAACACTGCTAAGAGCATTTAGGGCCCACCAGACAGTACATCTTATCTCCAAAATCCGTAACTGTATCATATTTGCCAACTTTACAGTGTTATGTGGTACTCACGCCTGCTAACTTTTGGAAGCATGGCTTAGGCCAGTTCCACTTGTATCATTAATTACTGGGAAGGCGGAGCTGGAAGGCAAATGAATTCTCACAATGTGTTATCACCCTGTACCCACCAAAATAGCTAAAATGCAGAGGGCCACATGGAGAGCGGACAGGAGTGTGAGCCAACACGGACTTTCGTGCAATGCTCTCAGGAATTCTGGAATCATGTTATACGTTGACTGGCAGTTGACTAGAGAGGAGCAGAGGCAGACTCTAGGACCCTAGGTCTGTGGCGGTTTTGAAACATGACTATAAATGCATTGACACATCTTTTGTCAAGAGGTGGGGGGCTCTGTTCAAAGTCTTTCAATCACGGAGTGCTTCTAGCCAGAGAAGCGAGGTGCTGTGATGCATGAAAGTGCTTGTGAAAGGTCTTACATATTCTATTTTTCTTGCTAGAAGGTGTTGAGCCTTCAGGGAAGACATCTAACTATGAGGAGGCTACCATAAAGTGAGGACCCTTAAGCCATCTAAACAAATAGCCTAGAGCAGCATCCCACAGTAGCTTAGATTCTGAGCTACCAGGGGCCAGACATCAGATTTGTGAGTAAAGATATTTCCAGATGATTATAGTCTCAGCTAGTCAAACCACACTAGCCACGTGATGTTTTCAAACTGAGACCTCAAATTAGATGGGCTGTAGAAAAGCCAAGTTTCCTGTGCTCTATCCATTTTTTTCCCTACTATTCTAGTTTGATTTTCTGTTACTGTGAAAAAATGCCCTTGCCAAAACAAACTTAATGGAGGAATGGGTTTATTTCATCTTACAGTTTCAGGTTACAGTTCATTTTTGAGGGGGGTCAGGGCAGGAACTTAAGGCAAGAACCTGGAGGCAGGAACCATAGAGAACAGGCTCACAGGCTCGTGCTTAGCTAGCTTCCTTAGTCAGCCCGGCTCACCCTGCCTACAACATTGCCACAGAAGTATGCTGGGCTCTCCCACATCAACCATCGATCAGGACAGATTACCACACACATGGCCATAGGCCAGTCTGATCTGAGCAATCCTCAGTTGATGTCCCTTCTTCCCAGGTGTCTTAGTCACTGTTCAATGGCTGTTAAGAGACACCATGACCAAGGCAATATGTGTAAAAAAATGAATTTAATTGAGGGTTTGCTCACAGCAATAATGATTGTCATGGCACAGAGCATGTCAGCAGGCAGATGTGGTGCCAGAGAAGAATCTGAGAGCTACTTCCTGATCTGGAGAGAGAGAGAGGGAGAGGGAGAGGGAGAGGGAGAGGGAGAGGGAGAGGGAGAGGGAGAGGGAGAGGGAGAGGGAGAGGGAGAGGGAGGGAGAGACTGGGCCTTTCATAGGCATATGAACTTTTGAAACCTCAAGCCCCCACCCCCACCCTGTGACACACTTCCTCGGACAAGGCCACACCTCCTAAACCTTCTCAAATAGTGCCACTCGCTGGTGACTGAGCATTCAATTATTCACATATTTGATTGACCTATGGGGCCATTCTTATTCAAGCTGCCATGGAAGGTCATAGCCATACCATAAAGCAATGATGCATTCAGTCCAACTTCAAAGTCCTCAAAGTCTATTGTGATGACTATTCATCTTTACTTTGGGCCACACCTTCTGCTAGCAGCCTATATAAAGAACATGAAAGAAGGCTACATCTCATAATCCTTCTAATTCTATCAGAGTTCCACTCCCTGGAAACTAAGCATTCATTTATGGGGACAATTCTTATTCATACTACCAATCCAAGTGACTCTTGGTTGTGTTAAGTTGTGGAAAAACTAACCCACCCACAAGATCTGTGAGTGTAATAAAATGAATGTCACTTGATGCCGCTATGTTTTGGGGACACTTTGTAATACAGCCATAGATAATAACTGAGACAGTACCCCATTGTAATGGTTAATCTTTTTTTTTTTTTTTTTTTTTTTTTGAGACAGGGTTGCTCTATGTAGTTCTGGCTATCCCAGAGTTCTTTACATAGATGAGAATGGCCTCGAATTTACAGAGATCCTTCTGCCTCTGCCTCCCTGAGCCACCACATCCAGCCCAGAGAAGATTAATATTGATTGTCAAATTGATTGGATTGGGGCTTGCCTTGGAGTTGAGTAAAGAGTATCTCTGAGTGCATTTCCAGAAACAATCAGGATACAAAGTCTCTAATGTAATAAACGAATCCATCCACTGATGAATTAAGACTGTCACAATAAGATCTTTGCTCCTGTGACTGAGCAGGCTGCTGCAGTCAGGAACACAGAGAACACCCCAGTGTAAGATCACTTGGGACTTGGTCTGCCAGGGCCCCACCTGCACCCAGGAGCTGGGCAGTCCCACAGCAATCTGTGCCAGGGGAAAGCCAGTCACCCAGGGTGCTGAGATAGGCTTGCAGGCACACAGGAAGGACAAGCACCAGCCAGTGACAGCAGGACCAACTAACACTAGAAATAACCTGATAGCAAAAGGCCACATAGGAATGTTACTAACAGAAATCAAGGCAACATGGCACCATCTGAACCCAATTCTCTTACAACAGCAAGTCCTGGATACCCCAACAAACCAGAAAAGCAAGATTTGGATTTAAAATCACAACTCATGATGCTGATGGAGGGCTTCAAGAAAGACATAAATAACCCGCTTAAAGAAATACAGGAGAAAACAAGTAAACAGGGAGAAGCCCTTGAAGAACTAAAAGAAAACACAACAAAACAGGTGAAGGAATTGAATAAAACCATCCAGGAACTAAAAATGGAGGTAGAAACAATAAAGAAATCACAAAGGGAAACAACTCTGGACATAGAAAATCTAGGAAAGAAGTCAGGAGTCATGGATGCAAGCATCAACAACAGAATAAGAGATAGAAGAAAGAATCTCAGATGCAGAAGATACCATAGAAAACACTGATACAACAGTCAAAGAAAATGCAAAATGCAAAAAGCTCCTGACTCAAAACATCCAGGAAATCCAGGACACAATGAGAAGACCAAACCTAAGGATTATAGTATAGAAGAGAGTGAAGATTTCCAGCTTGAAGGGCCGGTAAATGTCTTCAACAAAATTATAGAAGAAAACTTCCCTAACCTAAAGAAAGAGATGCCTACAAACATACAAGAAGCCTACAGAACTCCAAATAGATTTGACCAGAAAAGAAATTCCTCCCATCACATAATAATTAAAATACCAAATGTACTAAATAAAGGAAGATTATTAAAAGAAGTAAGGGGAAAAGGTCAAGTAACATATAAAGGTAGACCTATCAGAATTACACCAGACTTCTCACCAGAGACTACGAAAGCCAGAAGACCTGGGCAGATGTCATACAGACCCTAAGGGAACATAAATGCCAACCCAGGCTGCTATATCCAGCAAATCTCTCAATTATGATACATGGAGAAACCAAGGTATTCCATGACAAAAACAAATTTACACAGTATCTTTCCACAAATCCAGCCCTTCAAAGGATAATGAATGGAAAACACCAACAAAAGGAGGGAAACTACACACTAGAAAAAGCAAGAAAATAATCTTCTTTCAACAAACCCAAAAGAAGATAACCACACAAACATAAAAATTAAATCAAAAATAGCAGGAAGAAACAATCACTATTCCTTAATATCTCTCAACATCAATGGACTCAATTCCCCAATAAAAAGACATAGACTAACAAACAGGCTGGATATGTAAACAGGACCCAACATTTTGCTGCATACAGGAAACGCATCTCAGTGTCAAAGACAAACATTACCTCAGAGTAAAAGGCTAGAAAGCAGTTTTCCAAGCAAATGGTCCCAGGAAACAAGCTGGAGTAGCCATTCTAATATCCAATAAAATAGACTTTCAACCAAAAGTCATCAAAAAAGACACAGAAGGACACTTTTTACTCATAAAAGAAAAAAAATCTACCAAGATGAACCCTCAATTCTGAACATCTATGCTCCAAATACAAGGGCACCCTCATTTGTAAAAGAAACTTTACTAAAGCTTAAAGTACATATCACACCCCATACAATAATTGTGGGTGACTTCAACACCCCACTTTCCTAATGGACAGATCAGGGAAACACAAACTAAACAGAGACACATTGAAACTAACAGAAGATTTGGACCAAATGGATTTAATAGATATCTATAGAACATTTCATCCTAAATCAAAAGAATATACCTTCTTCTCAGCACCTCATGGTACCTTCTCCAAAATTGACCATATAATTGGTCACAAAACAGACCTCAACAGATATAAGATAGAACTAATCCCATGCCTCCTATCAGATCACTATGGAGTAAGGGTGGTCTTCAATAGCAACAAAAACAACAGAAAGCCCACATACACATGGAAGCTGAACAATGCTCTACTCAATGATACCTTGGTCAAGGAAGAAATAAGGAAAGAAATCAAAACCTTTTTAGAATTTAATGAAAATAAAGGCACAGCATATTTATGGGACACAATGAAAGCAGTGCTAAGAGAAAACTCATAGCTCTAAGTGCCTCCAAAAAGAAGCTGGAGAGAGCATACACTAGCAGCTTAACAGCACACCTGAAAGTTTTAGAACAGAAAGAAACTAATACACCCAAGAGAAGTAGAAGGCAGGAAATCATCAAACTCAGGGCTGAAATCAACCAAGTAGAAACAATGAGAACTATACAAAGACTCAACAAAACCAGGAGCTGGTTCTTTGAGAAAATCAACAAGATAGATAAACCCTTAGCCAGACTAGTCAGAGGGCACAGAGACAGTATCCAAATTAACAAAATCAGAAATGAAAAGGGAGACATAACAACAGAAACTGAGGAAATTCAAAAAATTATCATATCTTACTACAAAAGCCTATACTCAACACAACTGGAAAATCTGGATGAAATGGACAATTTCCTAGACAAATACCAACTACCAAAGTTTAATCAGAATCAGATAGACCATCTAAATGGTTCCATAACCCCTAAAGAAATAAAAGTGGTCATTGACAGTCTCCCAACCAAAAAAAGCACAGGACCAGATGATTTTAGTGCAGAATTCTATCAGACCTTCAAAGAAGACCTAACAACAATACTCTTCAAACTATTCCACAAAATAGAAACAGAAGGAACACTACCCAACTCATTCTATGAAGCTGCAATTTTCCTGATAGCAAAACTACACAAATATCCAACAAAGAAAGAGAACTTTAGACCAATTTCCCTTATGAATATTGATGCAAAAATACTCATTAAAATTCTTGCCAACCAAATCCAAGCACACATCAAAACGATCATTCACCATGATCAAGTAGGCTTCATCCCAGGGATGCAGGGATGGTTCAATATATGGAAATCCATCAATATAATCCACTACATAAACTCAAAGAAAAAAACAACATGGTCATTTCATTAGATGCTGAGAAAGCATTTGACAAAATTCAGCATCCTTTCATGTTAAAGATCTTGGAAAGAACAGGAATTCAAGGCCCATACTTAAACATAATAAAAGCAATATACAGCAAACCAGTAGCCAACATCAAACTAAATGGAGAGAAACTTGAAGCAATCTCACTAAAATCAGGGACTAGACAAGGCTGCCCTCTCTCTCCATATTTATTCAATTTAGTACTTGAAATTCTAGCTAGAGCAATTAGACAACAAAGGGGGTCAAAGGGATACAGATTGGAAAGGAAGACGTCAAATTATCACTATTTGCAGATATGATAGTATATTTAAGCGACCCAAAAACCTCCGCCAGAGAACTCCTACAGCTGATAAACAACATCAGCAAAGTGACCGGATATAAAATTAACTCAAGCAAATCAGTAGCCTTCCTATAATCAAAGGATAAACAGGCTGAGAAGGAAATTAGGGAAATGACACCCTTCACAATAGCTACAAACAACATAAAGTATCTTGTTTGTGACTCTAATCAAACAAGTGAAAGATCTGTATGACAGGAATTTCAAGTCTCTGAAGAAAGAAATCGAAGAAGACCTCAGAAGATTGAAAAATCTTCCATGCTCATGGATTGGCAGGATTAATACAGTAAAAATGGCCATCTTGCCAAAACCAATATACAGATTCAATGCAATCCCCATCAAAATCCCAACCCAATTCTTCATAGAGTTAGAAAAAGTAATTCTCAAATTCATCCAGACTAACAAAAAACCCAGGATAGCTAAAAGTATTCTCAGCAGTAAACTTCTGGGGGAATCAGTATCCCTGACCTCAAGCAGTACTATAGAGCAATAGTGTTAAAAACTGTGTGGTATTGGTACAGTGACAGGCAGGTAGATCAATGGAATAGGATTGAAGACCCAGAAATGAACCCACACACCTATGGTCACTTGATCTTTAACAAAGGAGCTACAACCATCCAGTAGAAAAAAGACAGCCTTTTCAACAAATGGTGCTGGTTCAACTGGCTGCTAGCATGCAGAAGAATGCGAATTGACCCACTCTTATCTCCTTGTACTAAGATCAAGTCCAAGTGGATCAAGGACCTCCACATTAAACCAGACACACTGAATCTAATAGAAAAGAAACTGGGGAAGAGCCTTGAGCACATGAGCACAGGGGAAATTTTCCTCAACAGAACACCAATACTTATGATCTAAGATCAAGAATTGACAAATGGGCCGGGCTGTGGTGGTGCACGCCTGTAATCCCAGCGCTTGGGAGGCAGAGGCAAGCGGATTTCTGAGTTCGAGGCCAGCCTGGTCTACAGAGTGAGTTCCAGGACAGCCAGGGCTACACAGAGAAACCCTGTCTCGAAAAACCAAAACAAAAGAATTGACAAATGGGACCTCATAAAATTACAAAGTTACTGTAAGGCAAAGGACACTGTCAATAGGACAAAACGGCAACCAACTAATTGGGAAAAGATCATTACCAACCGTACATCCCACAGAGGGCTAATATCCAGGATATACAAAGAACTAAAGAAGGTAGACTCCAGAGAGTCAAATAACCCTATTAAAAATTGGGGTACAGAGCTAAAATAAGAATTTTCGGCCGGGTGGTGGTGGCACACGCCTTTAATCCCAGCACTTGGGAGGCAGAGGCATGCGGATTTCTGAGTTCGAGGCCAGCCTGGTCTACAGAGTGAGTTCCAGGACAGTCAGGCTACACAGAGACACCCTGTCTCAAAAAACAAAACAAAAACAAAAAAAAAAAAAAAGAATTTTCACCTGAGGAATATGGAATGTCTGAGAAGCACCTAAAGAAATGTTCAACATTCTTAGTCATCAGGGAAATGCAAATCAAAAACAACCCTGAGATTTCACCTCACACCAGTCAGAATGGCTAAGATTAAAAACTCAGGAGACAGCAAGTGTTGGCGAGGATGTGGAGAAAGAGGAACACTCTTCCACTGCTGGTGGGATTGCAAGCTGGTACAAGCACTCTGGAAATCAGTCTGGCAGTTCCTCAGAAAACTGGGCATGATACTACTGGAGGACCCTGCTATACTACTCCTGGGCTTATACCCAGAGGATTCCCCAGCATGTAATAAAGACACATACTCCACTATGTTCATAACAGCCCTATTTATAATAGCCAGAAGCTGGAAAGAACCCAGATGTCCCTCAAGGGAGGAATGGATATAGAAAATGTGGTATATTTGCACTATGGAATACTACTCAGCTATTAAAAGCAATGATTCATGAAATTCATAGGCAAATGGGTGGAACTGGAAAATATCATCCTAAGTGAGGTAACCCAATCACAGAAGAACACACATGGTATGCGTTCATTGATAAGTGGATATTAGCCCAGAAGCTCAGAATACCCAAGAAACAATTCACATATCAAATGATGCCCAAGAAGAAGGAAGAAGAGGCCCCTGGTCCTGGAAAGGCTCAGTGCAGCAATGTAGGGGAATACCAGGACAGGGAAACGAGAAGGGGGTGATTGGGGAACAGGGGAAGAGGGCTTATGGGACTTTTGGGCAGGGGGGATCCAGGAAAGGGGAAATCATTTGAAATGTAAATAAAGTATATATATATATATATATATATATATATATATATATATATGAATGTTACAATAAGCTAGAGATGGTAAAAACTGTGAAACATGGGGCCTAGCTGAAGGAGGCGAATAGGGTCACTGAAGGTCATAAGGTCATAGTGCATCCTGTTCCGGCTTCACTCTGGTTCCTGTTCCTAAGATGTAAATGACCCCAACATGCCTCGTCCACCATGATGGACTGAAACCTTTAGCAGATCCTTCCCCCTTTATATTACTGATATCATGTGTGAAGTCTGACTAAAATACTATGTTGTTCCCTTTTCTCAGTGCTGTGGCAAAATGACAGAAGGCACTTAAGGCTCATTGTTCAGGAGATGTCAGTCCATCATGCCTGGGAAGGTGTGATTATCGCAGTGGCTTGCTCTGCGGTGGTGGGCGCTTGTCGCATAGCTTGTGAAATATCGGAGGGCTGAAAGCAGAGAGCTGCCACACATCCCCGTGACAAGTTCCACAGACTGAGGCGAAAACTTCAAAAGAAGGCCGCCTCCTGGAACCGGCTGTGGAACTCTGGCTCAGAACAACATGTCGGGCCGTAGTTCTCATGGCAGTTTATCTGTTTTGTTTCCTTTTATTCCCTTTCTTATTTATGACGTGTTCCTTGTAGCCTAAGCCAAGATCTTAAGTGAGAATAATGGGTAAGAAACCATCCCTTGAGAGGGGGTCACTAACATGACTCCATCTGAGGATACCAACAGTTTACTTTACAAACCATTTACAAAATTATATAATAGCATTATGATAGATGAAAACTTTTCCAACAATAAAATTTCATATGGCTACACATATGTCATCAGACGTGAGCTTTGGTATATGGTAAAGAACGCCTTAAATAAAAAGAATTAAAATAGTTTAAATTTATAGGTCGAAGATTTATAAAAAATCAGGCATTAGATGTTAAACAATAATTGACCATAGCAATTTATTAACCTGCTCTTGGAAATATGCCACTAGCCTAGGATGACTGTTCCACTGAGTACATCCTTTCTTTCCTTTCCTTTTATTTTTTTGTTTTTTCGGTTTTTTTTTTTTTTTTGTTTTGTTTTTGTTTTTTAGATTTATTTATTTATTTGATGTATGTGAGTACACTGTAGCTGTCTTCAGACACACCAGAAGAGGGCATCAGATCTCATTACAGATGGTTGTGAGCCACCATGTGGTTGCTGGGAATTGAACTCAGGACCTCTGGAAGAGCAGTCAGTGGCTCTTAACCATTGAGCCATCTCTCCAGCCTTATTTTTTTGTTTTTTGTTTTTGTTTGTTTGTTTGTTTGTTCAAGACAGGGCTTCTCTGTATAGCCCTGGCTGTCCTGGAACTCACTCTGTAGACCAGGCTGGCCTCGAACTCAGAAATCCACTTGCCTCTGCCTCCCAAGTGCTGGGATTAAAGGCGTGCGCCACCACCGCCGCCCGGCCCAGTCTAGAACTTTTAAAGACTGATGGCTCTCCTCTGCCATACATATCTCCTGCCCCAAGGCTTCAAGAGCCTCTCAAAATAGTCCCAGTGGAGAAGGTAAGTGTGTTCAGGCCACGAGCCCGTGGAGGAGGGCCTCAGCTATCACATGTACCCAGTGAACTGGGAAGGACTTAATTAAAGGAGAAATCTAACAACATTCGGATTAGCGCTATTCCTTCCAAGACAACTGATATTCACCCCACAACATCCAACAACCTGTAGCATAGATCACTTTTGGAATGTTCACATGGGTGGACTACTACACAGAACTAAGAAGAAGCCAGTCACAGTCACATGTAAGAATAGGGATGACTCACAAAGCTTTGAGCCTCAGATTCTAAAGATAGAAGTATGCACTCTGATTCTTAGATTTTTTTTTTAATTTAATTGCATAACTTTAAAATAGGCGAAACTCCTCTGTAGTGTTGGAGGTTGGGTGATGGAGTCTTGGCTAAAGCTATAGTTCTTGGTTGGGGTCAGATCTGTGTGATCACCCTGTGCAAATTTACCAAGTGGCACACTAAGAAAGAAAGTGACTTCCAACTCCTTCCCTGAGTGAAGATGGCCTTGAACTTCTAATTCTCCTCGTCCCACTCCATAAGTGCTGGGAATTACCCGTGTGTGCCCCGTGTGTGCCCCCTCCTCCTGCTCATAGGTTTGGTGCTGGGGATTGGACCCCTGGCTTTGTGGGCACTAGGCGAGCACTCTGCCAGCTAACCTCTATTCTGCAGAATCTGGAAGCCTGCTAAGTTACCAGGGGAACAACAGTCCCAAGGGAACCTGCAGACTGGCCTGTCACAATCCACAACAGGCAAACTCACCAGAGCACACGGAATCCTGACTCCTCACCAGCAGGGAGCAGACACCGCCCCCCAGAAGTGTCCTTTGCACTGGTGCCATTGTAGACAAGAAACAGAGTGACCTCAGAACATAGCACAACGACTATACACACACAAAACCTTGTGTTTGCCAGATCCAGTCTCAAGGCCACAGCCAAGCTCTGGGGAATGAGTTCCCTTACGTCTTCCAACTCCGAAGCAGTATTTGTGCACTTGAAAGCTGTGCTCCTTCTTATTCTTGTCACTGTGACAAAGCAACTTAGGGAGGACTTATTTTGGCTGACAGTTAAGATCACAGTGTGTGGACATGGAAGCAGGAACATGGCACGACCGGCTGGCCACATTGTTTCTGAGGATAGTTCTGGTGTTCCACTTTCTTCTCTTTTTATCCAGTCTGGAACCCAAGGCCATGGGGAACATGCCGCCCACATACTGGGTGGACCTTCCTCCTCAATTAAAGATATTCACAGACACACCCAGAAGTGTGTCCCTTGGCTGACTCCAAATCTGGTCAACTTGAAAGTGAAGATGAAAGACAGGGCAGCACATTGATAGAAGATAATTACATACTGTCACCCCTTCCCAGGGAGTCAGGCCCAGAGATAAAGGAAACACAGAAAGCCTGACGTGAACTCTCGGGCTTTGGGAAGAAATGATGAGGCGCAGTCTCGGGATGCTCCATCTCCACAGGATGGAGGAGTGACGGCACTGAGGAGGCTGGAGTCTGTGTCTTGGTCAGCATCTGGGTGCCTTTGCCCCTTTCTTACCAGCTACAAGAACGCCACCGTCTAAGATTTACCATGGCCTGCAATGGTGCAATAAAGGACCCTTCACAGGTGGCGACTGGAACATGCTCTTCCTTCATACCTGAAGGATCCAGGGCTTTAGCATGAGCAGACCACCGGTGTCTATGTTACAATAGTTGCCCTACACCCCAGTGAGCTCTGGAGAGGGCCCTGTTCTGTTTGATCTTTACAGAGCTTGTTAACTAGTAACCAAGCCCAAGCATCAATATCTGTTCAAAGTTCATGACCTGGACTTGCCCTTGAGATGCTGGACTCTTAAGTGTCCCATCAGCCTTATGTTTTCCTGGAGTACTTCACTGAATTTGAAAAGAGAGACAGAGAAAATGGTGTCCCTGCACCCGGCTGGCATACCCATGCGTGTGCTGAGGGTCTGGAACCCACGTGTGGGCGTTGAGAGTTATCACCCAGACTGGGGTGAGGACTTGTGCCACACTGCCTGAGGGAGGGAGGCCGAGGCACACGGGCAACCGCGTTTGCTCCAGATCTGAGAGAATGAGTAACGCTTTATCTCTAAGAGAGGCTTGGTATTCGCAAACACAGTGTTATCAGGAACTGGCAGTAGGCTGTAGCCGGGAGATGGGTTGGAGGGGCAATGGAGGCCTTTGAGAAGTTTATTGGAGCAGGACAAAGGGGTTCAGGGTTCAGAGGTGACAGTGAACTCAGACATAGGGAGGGCTCAAAGAAATGGGAGGTTTTGTCTTGTTTAGTTTAGTTTTTAGTTTAGTTTGTTCCCCACACCCCACCCCACCCCACATTCTTCCTAGGTAGTCAGGGCTGCCCCCAAATTTGAGATCCGTTTGCCTCCACTTCTCAAGTGCTAAGACTATAAACTTAGTCTGCCATGCCTGGATCAGATCAGTTCTGGCCAGCTGGGTGGAGAGGGACTGGCACTGGCGTTAGGGACACCAGCAAAGTGCTGTTATCTAGGAAGACCCCACTCAGACACACTGTTCCCGGAAGCAAGAGGACTCAGGCCTGGTGAGATACAGGAACGTACCTGGACCACTCAGTCTCTGCCTGCCTCGGTTGACCCTGTGAAGGTGCAATGTCTCAAGAGAGACCCTACTGGCTAAGTGAGGTCTGTACATTTCCATATGGGGAATGATTGTATCATGTGACCCTGAGCTTGGATAAAATGACAGGGGAGTTAACCAAGTTATCTACTGGCCTCTAACCCTCTGCTGAGAAAACAGCCTTCCCAGGAGGCAGTCCCCTGTGCTGTGATATGATCTGGAGTTTCCTACTGCAGCGGGAGAGCAAGACGCTCTCACCCTTTCCCATGATGCAAGAGAGAACTGTTAACTTAGCCAAAGGTCAGCCTTAGACTGGAATGCGAACCTGTCCCTCCCCATGAAAAAAAAGAGAAAGCCACATGTGACAACCACATGTCAACCACATGTCAACCACAAGATGTTGAAGGGGAGAGCAGTCAACAAGATTTTTGTTTTGTTTTGTTTTAGACTCCCAATGCACATTAGCTCTTCCAAGGTCCCAAGAAACTGTGCTGCTTGCAAACAATCCAAGAAAATGCTGCTAAGTCAGAGGAAAGAAAAGAGAAAAAGAAGGGAGACTGTTCCATTCCTCAAGAACGTCCCTCATCCGCCCGGCTCCAGGGCTACATAGTGAGACCCTGCTTCTAAAAGAAAGAGCAAAAGGAAACAAAAACCCCACAAACTTAGAGTAAAAAAGGAAAATATAAGCCGGGTGTGGTGGCGCACGCCTGTAATCCCAGCACTCTGGGAGGCAGAGGCAGGCGGATTTCTGAGTTCGAGGCCAGCCTGGTCTACAGAGTGAGTTCCAGGACAGCCAGGGCTACACAGAGAAACCCTGTTTCAGGAAAAAAAAAAAAAAAAAAAAAAAAGAACCGTCCCTCATTGTCATCCTAATCACAATGTCCCTTAACCCTGCCCACAGGAGCCTCTGCCTCACCTGGCCTCACCTAGAAAGCTCCTGGCTAATGAGCCTGGAGCAGCCTGCTTTTCTCAGTGTCTCTTCCCTCGCTGAGGCACCTGATCCTGGAGGCCCTCTCCACAGTGTGAGCCCAGGCCACTCCACAGGTAACCTTCCCTTCCTGTCACTCAGGTCGCCTCTGGGGACTGCGTATCAATCAGTCCCTGGTGGTGACCCAGAGCAGGACCTACAGTATCTGACTGGACAGCTGTTCAAGGGTGGCTGTTGGTCTAAGCCGGTGGCGGTGGGGCCTATCTCAGGTGCCTTTGATTTTTTTGTTCCAATGAACAAAGGACAGCCAGGCAGATAGGACCTGCCTCACTCTGGGGTATTTTCTGCTAAGCGTATTCTGAGTGGCTGTGACGGCCTTGGAGAACTGCGGGTTGACACTCTAACCCCTAATGCTCTGAATCAGAAAGCATCTGAGTGCTGGCATGTATATAAGCAGGAAGTTCTACCATTGACCTTGTGTTCACCTCTGGAGGTCACGGTCAAATGGAGGCCCATTGAAACATTTGACAAGGGCTGGCATGATACTCAGTGGGAAAAGGGGCTTCTGCCAGCCCTGATGAGCTGAGTCTGATGCCTGGGAAGTATATGGTGGAAGGAGAGAATCTGCTCCTGAGAGCTGTCCTCTGACCCCCGCCCCCCATGGATGCCCACACACTTAAACTTATATAAAATAAATTAACTAATATAATTCTTTAAAATATTCTATTAAATTATTTATAGGCTATTGTGTATACAAACATGTAAAGTCATAAATGAATTTCATATTTTGATTTAGTTTGTGTTTTAATTTAGGCCCTGCTAACAAGAATTAACAAGATATAGTGAAATCACTATACATATACAAATATTCTCAAATCTAAATATTTCAGTTGAGATAGGGCCTGGCGGTGGTGGCGCATGCCACCTCCCAGCACTTGGGAGGCAGAGGCAGGTAGATTTCTGAATTCGAGGCCAGCCTGGTCTATAGAGTGAGTTCCAGGACAGCCAGGGCTACACAGAGAAACCCTGTCTCGAGGGGAAAAAAAAGGAAAAAAAAGATATTTGAGATAGGATATCACTAAGTAGCTCTTGCTAGCCTGGAACTTACTACATAGAGCAGGCTGACCCTGAACTCATAAGAGATCCACCAGCCTTTGCCCCTAAGCGCTGAGACTAAGGTATACAATACCATATCTGGCTAGCACTTTGGATACTAGTACTAGGGTACTAGCTAGTGTTTTCTCCAGAGTCCTTGCCTCACATTAGGAGGAGCCTACAGCTGGGGTTCAGGGTTCAAGAGGTGATGTACAGCCATTCGTAGCGGTCAGCTCTAAGGGAAGGTCTGGTTGAGTTCCTGAACAAGATGAGCAGCTAGGAAGGGAAGAAGGGCGTCTCCCACTTGCTCTCTCACTTCCTCTCCCCCCTCCCCCTCCCCCTCCCATGACTCTCACTTCTGGTTATCGCCTTCCTTGTCCATGCACTGCTCTGGAATTTCCTGCCTTACACATCGCTTCTTCCTCTGCATCCGACAAGGACCTTCAGATGTCTGGGGCAGCCTCATTTTGGATTCCCAACAGGAAACCCCAATCTCTAAGGATTTACAAAGTACCCAGAGGTCTTTCTTTCTTTCTTTCTTTCTTTCTCTCTCTCTCTCTCTCTCTCTCTCTCTCTCTCTCTCTTTTCTTTTCTTTCTTTTTGTTGTGCTTGACACTCTTTTGTTCAGACATTTTTGTTTTATTCTGCGGATCTGAATTACCTTTTGTGGCCGCTTCTTTTAACCAGTATTACAGGATCAAGCTAGTAGAGGCACATACTCTTTTTTTTTTTCCTGTTTATCTGGTGCTATGGCTTGCATTGAGCTTGTATACTGTGAAACTCTGTTAAGGATGTCATGTCCCTGTGATTATTTAAAATAAAAACTTGGTCTAAATATGTTACTTAGAAGTGGGGCCCTTGGGTTGTGATTAGGATTAGAAAATGTTATCAATATGGAGACCCCCATAGCTATGTTAAAAGCACAGAGAAAGGAATATAAGGTATGTAGACATACTTATTCCTGGTGTATCACCATGCGATGTTGTGTGCTGTCTCAGGACTCTGCTAGTATAAATCTCATTCCAAGAGCACCCCTCAAACTTGTACCGGAATCATTAAACACAATGGCACCACTTTCTTTATAATTTACCTAATAATTGGCCATTGTTTTCTTTTAGCAACAGAAAACAAACACATATATGGAAAAGTCTTTCACTGAGTATTGAAAGTATCATCACCTAAGCAAAATTTAGCCTTCGAATGTATCACCCGCTTCTTTAGATGGCCGCTTCTTTAGATTCTGCATAAGTGGCTGGAGGCTTTCATCTTGCTACACTTAAGATTTTCTAAGGCTCTGAATGTCAACATTTTTACTACAGTATGTTGATTCGTGGATAACTGTGAATTTATCTTGTAACTACTTTGACCTCTTGGGTGGGCAGGAATAAGACCTAGAACTTTCAGTCATTACTAGAACAAAAAATGTTGGCGTTCTTACTCTAAGCCAAGTGGACCATGCACTTCCTATCAGGGACACAGACTATGTGCCCCTCCCCCTAACCCTGAGGTAGATGGGTCATAAGGACACAGACCTGTCAGAGCAAGGCTGTTCCCAAGGCTCTGTCATTAGAGCCTGTTGGCTACCCTCAGAAGGCAACATTGGCAGATTCTAAGGATGGAGGAGTTGCTGGGAGAGGCCGGAGGCTTTTCCTACACCTCAGTCAGGTGGCGTTGTGCTCCTGATTCAGCGCTTTTTTTCCCCTCATAAATGGCTGAGTGAGAGTCATCAGGGGAGCCACGATGTTCTTTTCTCTCTTGGCAACAGTCTTCTCAACAGCTCCCGTCTCTTTCTTCTTGGATAGCATTGTGTTCATATGCCACCACCACATTTGGACAGTTTTTACTGGGCTTGATTTAAGGTGAGGAAATTGGAGGCCGCCACTACACATGCTGACCTCCTCAGCCCTAAGGGAGGACCCTGGCGAGCCATGAGGCCTGCCGTGTCTTGGCATAATGCAAACTGGAACGGGGGTTTGGGGGGGCCAATGTCCTGGCCTTGCCAAGTAGTATAAATGCTCTAGCTCTGAAGTGTCTCCTAAGCTCTTGAAATCACCAAGGCCAACACTTGTCTCATTCACACACTGGTAAGAACTTGATGTCTGGGGCTGGGAGAGGGAAATTCTGGTTTTGCAACATAGTTTCAACTTCAAATGCAATTGCAACCCTCACTAGCACCCTGTCTCAGTCAGGGTCTCTATTCCTGCACAAGCATCAAGACCAAGAAGCAAGATGGGGAGGGAAGGGTTTATTCAGCTCACACTTTCCACATTGCTGTTGATCACCAAAGGAGGTCAGGACTGGAACTCAAGCAGGCCAGGAAGTAGGAGCTGAAGCAGAGGCCATGGAGGGATGTTTCTTACTGGCTTGCTTCCACTGGCTTGCTCAGCCTGCTGTCTTATAGAACCCAAGACTACCAGCCCAGGGATGGCACCACCCACAAGGGGCCCTCTCCCCTTGATTGAGAAAATGCCCCACAGCTGGATCTCATGGAGGCACTTCCCCAAATGAAGCTCCCTTCTCTGTGACAACACCAGCCTGTGTCAAGTTGACATACAAAACCAGCCAATACACACCCTAAGTTAATTCTAGGATTTCTTTCCTATCTTTCTTTCTTTCTTTCTTTCTTTCTTTCTTTCTTTCTTTCTTTCTTCCTTCCTTCCTTCCTTCCTTTCTTTTTTTCTTTCTTTCTTTTTTTTTTTTTTTTTTTTTTTTTTTTTTTTTTGCCCTTGAACAAGGCTCTGGGTTTCCGATCCCCTGGGTGTCTGGATCAGTCCGTTCTGTTGCAGTGTGAAGGCATTCCTTGTCTGGCCTTTACCTTGCTGAGAGGCCGTGCACAGTGGTCGCTCCACTCCTCTCCAGTCTTGTGGCACTCTCACAGTTGGCCCACGACATTATTTCTCTTCTCAGCTTTAGGAATAAAGTCACTGAGGCTTAGGGAATAGCGCCTAGGAATGGTCCGTCAATAGGCACAAAGACCTGAGCTTGATCTCCAGAACTCACGAAACGAAGCCTGGCACAGTGGGCCGAGCTTGTCCAGTGTCAGAGGCAGAGACAGGAAGATCCCCGGGGCTCCCGGGCCAGCCAGCCTAGCCTAATCAGAAGGCCACAGGTTCCAGAGTGTAGCATGCTAGACAATGTCACACTGACACATGTAGACATAGCCTGGGTCAATCTAAGGTCTGGGATCTCTCCAGCACCATCCTCAGCATTGTCTACCCTCCGTAGGTCCCTGTTTGCTTGTTTGTTTTACAGTTCCCTTGTTGTCTCGAACAGATCTTTCAAATTATTTGATTATTCATACATTTTTCTTCTTCTTTTTCTTTTCTTTGAGACAAGTTCTCACCATATAGCTTTGGTTGGTCTGGAATTTACTGTAGACCAGGCTGGCCTTGAACTCACAGAGATCTGCCCATCTCTGCCTCCTGAGTGCTGGGATTAAAAGTGTGCACCAGCATGCTTGACTTGGGTTTTCTCTTCTCTTCTCTTCTCTTCTCTTCTCTTCTCTTCTCTTCTCTTCTTTTCTTTTCTAAGGGTGACCTTTCATATCTTCTCATCTTTTCAAAACATGGATATAAAATCCCTCAAAGGTCCTAGAAAGAATCACTCATTCTATGCCTGCAGCCATCCGCCTGAGCAGCATTTCCCGCTAAGGGAACCGAGGGAGTTGTGGGGGCTGTTGGGAAGTCAGGGGACTTTCCATTCCCAGTCTTTTGTGGTCAGTGGTCTTCCTGTTTATCTTTGGAAAATGGCTCCTTCCTTTATTCATACCCACACGACTCAACTGTCAATCAAGAGCCCTCTCTATTCCCTAGAAACAATCAAGAGACGTGATTGAAGCCTGGCCATTCAGGAGAATCCTTTAGCCATTATGATTGGTTTCAGGATGAGTTCATAATCTATTGATTATAAACATTCCTCTCTAAGCAATGTCATGAATGGAACACACCAGTCTTCATTTCATGGAGAGAATCATTTCCTGGGATGGGACAATCCGATTTCCTGATCCTAATAATCCACTATTGGGATCCTTGGAATCCGATGTATTATCTATGTAGTTTTAGTTGTGACTCAACTATAGGTGCCATTGAGACCCAAGCA
>OZ030006.1:100368357-100523357 GCA_964023405.1 Apodemus agrarius | reverse complement strand
GTCCTCCCTCTGTGGACCACACTGTCCTCCCTCTGTGGACCACACTGTCCTCCCTCTCTGTGGACCACACTGTCCTCCCTCTCTGTGGACCACACTGTCCTCTCTCTCTGTACCACACTGTCCTCCTTCTCTGTACCACACTGTCCTCCCTCTCTGTGGACCACACTGTCCTCCCTCTGTGTACCACACTGTCCTCCCTCTGTGTACCACACTGTCCTCCCTCTCTGTGTACCACACTGTCCTCCCTCTCTGTGGACCACACTGTCCTCCCTCTGTGGACCACACTGTCCTCCCTCTGTGTACCACACTGTCCTCCCTCTCTGTACCACACTGTCCTCCCTCTGTGGACCACACTCTCCTCCCTCTGTGGACCACACTGTCCTCCCTCTCTGTGGACCACACTGTCCTCCCTCTCTGTGGACCACACTGTCCTCTCTCTCTGTACCACACTGTCCTCCTTCTCTGTACCACACTGTCCTCCCTCTCTGTGGACCACACTGTCCTCCCTCTGTGTACCACACTGTCCTACCTCTGTGTACCACACTGTCCTCCCTCTGTGTACCACACTGTCCTACCTCTGTGTACCACACTGTCCTCCCTCTGTGTACCACACTGTCCTCCCTCTCTGTGGACCACACTGTCCTCCCTCTCTGTGGACCACACTGTCCTCCCTCTCTGTGGACCACACTGTCCTCCCTCTCTGTGGACCACACTGTCCTCCCTCTCTGTACCACTCTGTCCTCCCTCTCTGTGGACCACACTGTCCTCCCTCTCTGTGTACCACACTGTCCTCCCTCTCTGTACCACGCTGTCCTCCCTCTCTGTGGACCACACTGTCCTCCCTCTCTGAACTATGCTGTCCTCCCTCTGTGTATCACACCGTCTTCCCTCTCTTCCTCCTCCCTTTCTTCCTCTTATTTCTTTTCTTCCCTCCTTCCTTTCTTTTTATTTTCAGTTGATCAAACTTTTTAATTTTTTTTCTCTTTGCATTGTGTTGGAAACTGTACATCCCATTTCTATTCTTTGGAGGTTATAATTAAATGTGGAAAACACACTGCAACAGAATTTTCTAGACATCCTAAAGTCACATACATCAGTGTAAACAATCTATGGCCTGAGGACCTGGCCCACATTTTTTGTTCAGGCAACAAGCTAATAATTATTTTCAAATGATTGAAAACAATCAAGAGAAGGTTAATGTTTCATCAATATAAAAATGAGCTAAAACGCAAAATTCAGTCTTCGTGAGTGAAGTGTTGCAGGAACAGAGCTATGCATATTTGCTTTTTGTATATTATCTATAGGTGCTTTTATGCTACTAAGGGATGGCACATAAAAAGGTGCTAGAGTCCAGCCTTTACCAAATATGTTTGCTGACTCTAGATCTATGTGGATATTGCCTTTCTAGTCGAAAAACATAAACAATTATTATAACAGAGATTAATTCTTCCAACCAACTCCTCCCAATTCTACATCGCCCCTGTGATGTATTCGTTTGAAATTTTAGTGCCACAAATTGTAAACACAGTTATCCACTATGGGGTGAGTGGACACATAGATTGTATTATGGTAATAAAATGAAATATTACTCATCAACAACAACAAAAAAAAGAACGAACTATTGATATACACACAGACATGGATTGGGTCTTAAATTAAAATATGTGAATTTATTGTGTGTAAATGATAATTCAATCAAGCTAGTTTTAGAAAACGTTTCTGGATTTGGGGAGATGATTCGGTGGATAAAGTGATTGTAAATATAAGGACTGGAATTTGGATCCCCAGGACCCCTGTAAAAGCTAGGCAGGCATGGACACTGCCTATAATCCCAGGACTCAGAGACAGGAGATCCGAGGAAAGGCAGCTACATTAACCGTAATTACTGAGTTCCAGCCTCACAAAGAAACACTGTCTTAGTAAATAGTGATAATGTAAGGCATGCAAGGCCAACTTAGGGCCTCAACATGCACCCACACAAATGCACATATGTACACATACACACATGCCTACCCATATTCAAACACACCTACATACCCACATATGTGCAAAAAATAAAGTTCCTTTTCAGGGCAAAACGAATCTTTAGGAAGGAGTTTATGATGGGAGAAGGAATGAGAAAACCTGTATTTACTTATTCTTTTATTTATCTTTTGAGATGCTGGAGACTCATCTCAGATAGGGCACCAACAACAGGACATAAAAAAAGATTCCACCCAAGTCTAACTAAGTAAACCAGTATAATTAGAGTTACTGATAGAACTGTGGATGGGGGGGCCTGCTTCCAGGAGATTGGGCAACTTTGGGGAGAGATACCACCAAAGAAAAGTCTCCCCAGAAGCCATTGACTATATATCCTCAGGGGAACCTCATGGGTCCCTCACGTAAACAACTCTTAGCTGCCTAAATATCTTTGGCGAGAAGTAGGACCTCGTGAGTCCCCCTTCCTTGTGACAAGAAGTTACTAGGCTCAGTCTTGTGTTGATCTTGATCAGTGAGCTCAGGAAAGCATCGTGCTGGAATGAACACTTTGCCCACACAGCTCTGGGGCTAGAGTGACGGTTCTGTGCCACAGACCTACCCCTTTAGAACACAGCTGGAGATGTGGCTGCTCTGGGGTTTCCCTGGAGGCATCTGCAGAGAGATTTGTGAGGGTTGGGAAGTGGCGACAGCCTCTTCCTAAGTGGGACCTAGGCTTAACACTTCAGTGACTTTTGGCAAGATACTTAATACCCAAGATCGAGTTTCCTCAGAGAATAATAATAATGATAACATCCTCCTCCTGGGCTAGTCTATAGTCTGCTGTTTGTTTGAAGTGGGATCAAACTCGGGGCCTCACAAATGCTAGTTAGCTGCTGAGCCAGTGACGCGGCCAGCTACATCTCCAGCTCTGTCTTGAGGGTTAAGCAAAAATGTCCTCTATGGAGCTGCTTGCACAATGCACTCACTCTGTGCGAGTGGCTGCCCTGGGGGTTACTGGTTCCCTGAGCTGATGTCACTGAAGTCCGATTTGGGCTTTGATGCTGTCTGTGCTCAACAGGTGTAACTCTAATCCTCTCAACTGCCTCCAGTGTATTTTCATATGTTACAAATAGATTTGAAGTCTCAAATCTTCAAACCTGGATAGAGCATAAATATTACTTCCCTGAGTCTTTCCACTGAGATGGTCAGCGGTAAAAGTTCACTACTTCACATCTGATTCCATTTCTCGGTCTTCCTTGCCATACCAAGTTTGTGTGAGGGCAAGGAGCCTGGGGATCATGTGGTGATCATAGGTAATAAAAACACTCGAGAGAACCTCATTTCCCAGGAGCCGCAGGGCAGCCTCCAAGGCTCTCCATCATTCCTGCACCAGTGGACAAGTCTGAATATATAGAGATATCCTTGAAGCAGGACACTAAATTCATCAGCCACTGGCCAATAAAATATGAGCCACCTGGGGCTTATTACACAGGATAAATCTGTCTCCTGACTGGTTTAGACCCATTGAGTCAGTCTCTCAAGAATAGGTCTTACTATGCTCCATGGCTGGCCTGGAATTCACTATGTAGACAGGCTGGCCTTGAACTTAGAGATCTGCCTACCTCTGTCTCCTGAGTGCTGGGATCAGAGGTGTGCGCCACCATGCCTGACTTCTAAGGAGATTCATAGAGTGGAGTTTAAGTAGCACTATTCTAAGCAACTAAGTGAAAACGACAGGTGCTACACTTGGTAATACTAAACAAACTACTGATGACTGATAAATCCACATCCGGCTTGACCTGGTTAGGCAGGGAAATGGCTCTGCTGAAAGGGACTTGGCAGAGCCGGATAGCCTCATACTGAAGATATGCTCCAGTCCATCCAAGATAATAAAGATAATGAGAAGAAAAGGAAACAGGAGGAGGGGGGAGGAGGAGGGGAAAGGAGGGGGTAGGGGAGGTAGGAGGAGACAGGAGTAGGAAATAGTCACTTCATCACTTCCTGTCCCTCAAAAATGTGTGTGGGCACCTTGTGTCCCAGTGCGACAGTATGGATCTTTCAGAGGTGGGGCTAGGGGTGAGAGAACAGTGGCTGCTCTTCCAGAGGACCTGGGTTTGATTCTAGAACCCGTGTGGTAGCTTACGACCATCCTTAATCTCAGTTCCAGGCGATCTGGTGCCATCTTCTGGCCTCCACATGCACCAGGCGTACATGTGGTGCACAGACCTATATGTAGGGGGAAAAATCCACACATATAAAATTTTTTAAATGAAAAGAGGCAGGGTGCGGCGGGAGGTGGGGCGTGGTGGGAGGTGGGGCGTGGCGGGAGGTGGGGCGTGGCGGGAGGTGGGGCGTGGCGGGAGGGTCACTGGGCTTTCTGCTTTCAGAAGGGAACAGTGAGTGGGGTGACTTCCTGTGAAACGAGTTGTCATAAAGGTCTGTACCTGGGCCACCAGCCTCTCCATGGCTTCCTACATGGAGATGTTTCCCCCCTCACACAAACTCTTGTTCTCCAGGTGACCCAGCCACAGACTGCTCTCCAGAACCTGGGTGAGTCTGCTTTATCTTTAGCTTCCCTAAACACAAGCTAAATAAACCCCTTTACAGAGCTACACCATCTCCAGCACTTCATTTCAGCGATAGAAACCTGGTGAGTACAGTCACATTCTAGCCTGAGGAGAGACTTGGCTTGTCACTGAGGGACTCTGGACACTGAAATGCCTGGCACCAGGAATACCTGAGCACAGATGAGGGCAGCCCTGCTCTGGCACTTATGAAGGGAGAAGCTATTGGCACCCAAATCAGGCCATCTTTCTGTCAACCTGTCCATCATAAGAGGGAGGTGGAGCCATGGTATCCCACCAAGTAACTTGCCAAGTTAGCATTCAAAATGGTTTCTCTACACTGTTGAATACATGTGACCACACTGGGAAGACGTGGTAAGTATCAATTCATTTTATTTTTAAAATTGTGTGTGTGTGTGTGTGTGTGTGTGTGTGTGTGTGAGAGAGAGAGAGAGAGAGAGAGAGAGAGAGAGAGAGATGGCACCAGTGGAGATCAGATGTACCAGTCTAGCCGGAACAAAGTCAAACAGTCCTCTGATGGGGGTGTGAGGATGACTAAAGAAAAGATAGAAAAAGAATGCAAGACACAGATACAGGAGGGCTGCGGGTCAATACCACACCAACAGCGAGTGTATTTCTCATAACCCTCTTATACTAGAGTACCATGGGAAGCAAAGTCACAAGCTAACAAACTATTTGCTAAAATATACACAAGACATTTATTCTCACACACAAAATTCCCTGTTCCTTCCACCAAGGTCAATAGAATCTTAAGTCCCTTGTCTTGAGTCTTAAGTGCACCTACTCTTATTGTTCCATGTTCCAGCAGGTAAGAAAATCTGCCAGCAGGCACTGACCTGCCTTGACTCTGCCTAGCAGGCAGACCCCCCACACACACCTTTTTTCTCTCTGCTTCAGAGAAGCGGCAACTGAATCCCAATAAGCAGAGTCTATACTTTCCTTCTACCTTTTTGTGGGTATTCTGGGGATCAAACTCAGGTTGTCAAATTGGGTGGCAAGCGCCTTTACACTGTCTTGAAGGCTCTTTCCTCCTCCTCTTCCTCCTCCTCCTTCTCCTTTTTCTTCTATGTCTTCTTCCATTTTGTTTTCTACTTCTATTTCTTCTTTTCTAAAATTTTATTTATTTACTGGAGGTGGGAGGAGAAGGGGGAGAGAGAGTCTGATCTTTCTACCATGTGGGTTCTGGGGGCCCATCTTAAGGTGTCAGACTTGGGTAGCAAGCACCTTTAACTGAACAAGACAGCCCCATCTTTTTTTTTTTTTTAAAGTTGTGTTTTCTTTTCTTTTAAGATAGCGTTACACTATGATCTGGGGAAAAAAACCCTCTAAACATACATTTGCATAACTCTTAAGGACTATTCCAGGGACTAGGGAGATGTCTCAGTGGGTGAAATGCTTGCTGAGCAAGTATGAGGACCCAAGTTTGGATCCTCAGCAACCACATAAAAGCTGTGCATGGTAGCACATATCTGTAGCACAGAACTGAGGGAGAGTAAATGTAGGCTCACTGGGAGCTCATTGTCCAGTCTAACCAGAATGGTGACATTCCGATTAGTTTTAACTATCTTGTTGAATCATCTGAGAAGAAAGTTATATAGATCATGTTGGCCTGTGTGCATATCTACAGGTAATTGTTTTAAGTATTGATTGATATAGGAAAATACAGTTCACTGTGGGTGGCACCATTCCCTGTGCAGGGGCCCCTAAACTGCACACAATGAGGAAAGCCAAGCATAGGCAGCAAGCAAACAAACAAGGATCCATGCATTTCTTCTCTGTGTTCGACTTTAATTCCTTCCATGAGTTCCCCACAGCAATGGATTGCAACCTGGAACTGTAAGCCACATAAACCCTTCTTTCCCTAAGGTTCTTTTAGAGTGGTTATGCACAGCAATAGAAATGAAACTAGAACAGGTGAGCTCCTGGTTCAGTGAGAAACCCTGTGGTGAAAAATGAGGACAATGATGGATGTAGACACTGAAATCTGTCTCTGGCCTCCATGTGTGCATATAGTACATCAACACACACAGAGAGAGAAATGTCAGGAGCCATTCTCACATAGATCTCAAAACCTCCTCCTTTCAGCCATCTTACATGCTCAAGCCTGCTTTTAGAAGAAAAAATATTAGCTTTCAGGCTTGCCAAATAACAAGTTGGTCAACACATATAGAGCTCATGTTCATTAGAACAAACAGAGCTCACCTGCAGTTAGGTTACTATAGCGATCTCTTTCCACTTCACCTCCTCATGATCATTTTAGTTTGCCAGCTTTCTTGAAATCCAGCCAGCTTTGTCATGAGATTCTAGGAGATAATTCTGAGGGACTACTTCCTAGAGACAATGTTTAGAGACAATGTTTGCCCCCTGAGAGACTGTTCTCTGGAGACAATGCTTGCCCTTCATACACCTTCCCTATATCTTCCTTGCTTTCCTTTATATTGTGGTGTGTAAAATAATAAAACTTGACAGCTTGATCAGAATACTGTCTTGCTGTCCATCTCTTGTATCTCTTGTCCCCCCATTCTCTCCTAGGTGGCCCAGGGACCCTGTTGACTGTCCTGCGGGTTAAGACACAGAAACAGACACATACAGACATACATAGACATACACACACACACACACACACACACACACACACACACACACATAGGCACACACAGAGACAGACAGACAGACAGACACACACACACACACACACACACACACACACATACACACACACACACACACACACTCTTACACTAAATAAATGAATACATGACCCTATCCCATCCTATCTCATGATGGACTACGGGAAGGCACCAAAGGCATCAAAGACTGAAAAGTCCCTAACAGCTTGTTTATTCCCTCATCCTCTGGGTCAACCTCAAATCTGGTACCACCCTCACCTGTGTTTTTATACATCTTTCTACTTACAGCTGTATTTCCTATCTCTCTCCATTCAGATGAACCCCAAATTCCATGGCCAGAAGCAGAAGTTCCTTGGGACAGTTTGTATATGCTTGGCCCAGGAGTGGCATTATTAGGAGGTGTGGCCTTGTTGGAGTAGGTGTGGCCTTGTTGGAGTAGGAGTGTCACTGTGAGTGTGGGCTTTAAGAGCCTCATCCTAGCTGCCTGGAAGTCAGTCTTCTCCTAGCGGCCTTCAGATGAAGGTGTAGAACCCTCAGCTCCTCCTGCACCAAGCCTGCCTGGATGCAGCTATGCTTCCACCTTGATAATAATGGACTGACCCTCTAAACCTGTAGGCCAGCCCCAATTAAATGTTGTCCTTATAAGAGTTGCCTTGGTCTTAACTTAAAGCCCTAACTAAGACACCCCTAAAATTCTAAACACAGCTGGGAAGACATTCTAGAATATTTGCATATGGCAGCGAACACTCCATTGCTAAGCCACTCTCAACCACTGGCAGGGAGAATGTCCTTCCCCAGCAGGGTCCCATGCCAGCATGAGGTTGGCAAAAGTCTAAGTTACGTAATGATAGAATCCCATTTGGTAGAAGCCGGGGTGGGGGGCACCAGAATACACATGGGGTTCAGGTGGGGTGGGGCATGCGAGGTAAAGGTCAGTGGCCAGCAGAGGTGGGCCTGGAGCCTTGGAAGGATGCTCCCTAAGGCACTGGAAGATCTATGAGTTCTGGAGGGATCTTTGCTTGGCCAGAAGTCCAGTTCATTCCACAAATATCCCTTTGCCTGTAGTCTAGACGCAAGACTAACTACAAGGAGTCATTCCAGGGGTGGCTTACGGCAAGGCAGACATTTATTCCTGAATATTGTCCCCCAGGGCAGACAGGTTCCAAACATCTCACTCCTTCCTTTCTCTTCTCCCACTTCTCTCTTCTCTCAGCCTTCCTCTTTTTCTTCATTCCTTCCCCCCTTCTCATTATTAACCATTATTACCATCATCATCATGCACATCATGCATGTATTTTCTTTGGTGGTGTGGGCTGTCAAGTCCCGGGCCTTGTTCATGCTAGGCAGGCAGTCTACAATATGGGGAGTTCCGTCCCCATATCCCCAACTCCTTTTCTTTCTTTTAAACAGAGTCTCACTGTGCGGTAGGCACTGCAGCTCTCTCTGCAGAACAGGCTGTTCTCAAACCCGCCAAGCTCTGCCTTCTGAGAGCTGGGAGGGCACCGTGCGTGCCCCGTTTCTGTTTATTCACTTATTACGAAATGACAAGTACCGAGGAAGACAAATGCCCTCGCCTGAGATGACTCTGACTGACGCTCATTTACATGTCCATAAAGGTCTCCCGGTGCCAGCAGTGAAGAAGCTGCACAGGGAGGTCTGAACACAGATTTAGTAAGTTCCCTAGGGATATGGCCTCGTGGAGAAAATGGCTGTTCGTTTCTGTAAACAAAATGTTTAAAGATTGGCTCTGGGGGGGTAAGTACAGACCTACCAGGAAGCAAACACTGTTATTGTGAGTAATTGTGGTTTGGGTCGAACGTTCCAAGGTCACATCACGTGTGGGTTTCTGAAGTGCTGCTTGAGAAGCAACTGAGTCAGAAGGGAAAACAGTGTGTCTAAGAGACAGCTAGGGTCACGGAAGCGCTGCTGGTGGGCAGGGGCTGGTTCAGCCAGCGAGAACCCTGCCATGCAAACCTGAGAACCTGGATTCAATGCCCAGAAGTCACATAGAAGCAGACCCACATGTGTACATGTGTAATCCCAGAGCTCACACACTGTGACAGGAAGCAGAGACGGGAGACTCGTCTAGATGCTCTCTAGGCCACAAGCTTTGGAATACTTACCACAGCAGCAGAAATAAGAGAGAACAGCGCAGTGAATGGTGAGAACCGACTCCCAAAAAAAACGTGTCCCCTGACTGGTGCCCAAGCACACACGCTGCCCATGAATAAAACAAAGAAGCACATTTTAACTGCTGCTGGAGAAGCCATGGCTGCTCCCTGCAGCCCCACAGTGGCCAGCGGCTAAGGGTTGGAGGTTCTTTCTTCAGCCTTCTCACACCTGGGCCTGGTGATGTGGGAGGCAGCCTTTCGCTTCCATCTCCTTTGATGTTTCCCCGCCAGCCTCTTCTTGCTTGCTTGAAACATCCAGGGCTGATCTATCTTCGAATCTCTTCACGCTGCACTCCCAACCCCTTCCTGGTGCGGGCACCGGCTGACCATGGCTACCTCTGGACTTCCTCAGATGTGACAACCCTCAGCATCCTGTGCCCTCCTGACGTACTTCTGATTTATACCCACTCTCCTCCACCTCTCTATAAACATGGGTATGTCCTATGGTCAAGCATTGGGCCTGTCCTCTGTCGCTTCTTCCTGACTTTATCTCAAGCACTGAATGACTCTCAGAGTTAGACCTCCAGCCCAGACCACTACCCCAAACCTCAAAGCAATGAACCCAACTTATAACCAGACCTCTCCACGGATGGCTAGTGGACACCCCATCTCCTGTAACCAGACCTCTCCACAGATGGCTAGTGGGCACCCCATCTCCTGTCTTTCCAATTTGCTTCCCCTGGTCCTATCTCAGAAAGGAGCAACTCCAGTTCCTTGGGTGAAAAACAAAAACAAGAACACCTATGTTGAGTGACTTACGACCAGCAGTAACTCCAGCTCCAGGAGATTAGACACCATCTTCCGGCGCATGTGGGTACCTGAACTCATGTATACACACATATGCACGTAATTAAAAATAAAGTCCCTTTTGAAAACCCAAAGTCCTCACGTGGCTTTACATCCTGTAAAATAAAAACACACATCCTTGGTGATTTGGGCTCGGGCGCTGGAGCGGTCTCTTCCCCAGTCACACAACTGGCCTTGCTTCTCCTTGGAGGCTCCGCACACATTTCTGCTTTGGGGTGTGAAAAAATATTTTGTATTTATTCTTCAAGAATTTCATACACGCATTGAATGCATTTCAATCATATCCACAATCTCTTATCTATCTATCTATCTATCTATCTATCTATCTATCTATCTATCTGTTTATGTCATAAACCAGAGTCCAATTAATGCTGCCCATGGTCAACCTACCAGGGATCATGTCCCTAAAGAAGACCGACTCTCCCTGCCCTAACAACCATCCGTTGTCAATAGCTCCTCAGCGTAGGGTGAGGGCTATGTCCTCTCCCATCAGTCCTGGATGCTGTGTGCTTTTCTACATTCTACATCACTTCCTCATCCTAAGATAATGTCCCACACATTCGCAGAACATGATCCCTCTATTTAATGTCACCTTACCAAACAGGCCTTCTTTGATCACCAGTCTTGGTCCTTTGAATGACAATGTCCCCAAAGGCTCATATATTTGAATATGTGGTCGCCTGTTGCTTGGGAAAGATTAGGAAGTGTGCCTTGCTGGAAAAGGTATGACACTGGGGGTAGGCTTTGAGGATCCAAAAAAGCCCAGGCCATCATGCCCATTCATATCCATTCAGCTTCTCTCTCTCTCTCTCTCTCTCTCTCTTTCTCTCTCTCTCTCTCTCTCTCTTCTCTCTCTCCTCTCTCTCTCTGTGTTTCATGGGTCAGCTACTGCTCCTGTACAGTGTCTGCCTATGTACTTTTCTGGATTTGAGAGTAATAACCATCTTTTGTTTAGTCCAGGAACAGTTGTACACTGGCTTTCTCAAAAGGAATTTTTTGTTGTTGTTGTTCTTAGTTAAGTCTATGCATAGCTTAAGTTTTAGGTTAATATAAAATAATGGAACTTATGACATCTTTACAAATGTATATATTTTAAACATATTCACTCCCATTACCCTTTGGGGGGTATCTATTTCTCTTCGTCCTAGAAAGAGAGGCCAACATCAGACCAAAGAAATGATTTGTGATGGCTAATCTTAGTTGTCAACTTGACTACATCTGGAGTGAACTGCAGAAATGAAGGGCACGCCCATGCGAGATTACTGGTTTGAAGTGGGCGAATCCACTACTAGTTTGGACTTTTGAGGAAGGAAGACACGCACACCTTTGATCTGGGTCTTGAGGCAGGAAGACGCACCTTAAGAAGGCCACATCTGCTGCAAGCCTGTGTAAGGGCGTGGAAGAAGGGAGCTTTCGCTCAGCCTGCTTGCTCTGCTGTTCTAGCACATCCTTGTCTCATGGGCACTGGAGCCTGCTACTTTGGGATTCCAGCATATACTGAAGGCCTGCTGATGCTGTGCCTAGAAGCATGCATGAACCCCAAAAGATCACCAAGGAGCGGACTCCAATGTAATCACATGAGAGTTTCTGTATTACAAACTCCAAGTTTGGACTTACCGCCACAGGACAGTCTGGTGAAGCAGCCCTGAACTCTCATCGGGACAAGGTTTTATAGACCCTGGAAGTGAGTGGGGATCCAGTTTGGCAAGCATCTAACTGAATGACTATTGTAAGCCCACAGGAGGGTGCCCTAAAGCAAGACCATATACAACCACAAGCAATCTTAAAGTACATTTAAACAATCACACTAATCGCTGGTTAACTGTTGCTAGGAAGTAGCTAGGGAGTAACTCTGGCCAAGGATAGACAATGGGGTCCTTCCTGATACTTGGATGCAGCTTGGGTTCTGCTGGGGCCAAGTTTTCAGGCCTTCTTTTTTTTCTTTTAAGATGGAGTCTAGTCCCAAGATGGGTAGGTTTGGCCTCTCACCAAGAGATGGAGACTTGTATGCAACTGCTAGATCCTTGGACTTTCAATTATAGCAAGCCATTGTTGAATTAGCTGGACTGTAGCCTGTAAGTCATTCAAACAAATGTGTGTGTGTGTGTGTGTGTGTGTGTGTGTGTGTGTGTGTGTGTACACATATACATACATAGATATGTGGCCTGAAGATTCAGATGTAGAACTTTCAGCTGCTCTCTAGCACTGTGTCTGCCTGTGTGCAACCATGCGTTCTGCCACGATAATGTATTGACCCCTGAAATTGTAAGCAAGCCCCAGTTAAATGCTTTCTTTTGTAAGACTTGCCTTGGTCCTGGTCCTTCTGCCCCATGGGCTCTTGTCCTCCTGAGAGACCCTGCCTTGCTTTCTCTCTCTCTCTCTCTCTCTCTCTCTCTCTCTCTCTCTCTCTCTCTCTCTCTCTCTGACTCTGAGGCCTAAACTCTCCTCAGAGCCTCCACCATTCTGTTGCTACCCCTCCCCTACCCCCACCCCACAAATCTATAAACCTTAAAATTTGGGAGGCAGGAGGATCAAATGTTCAAGGCCAGCCTTGAGTACACTGAGTTTGATGCCAACCTGAGCTATGAGATTCTGTTACGCTATCTAAACGAACCACCCATTCAGCACCTTTACTTCTTTCTACATCTAAAGCATTTCCGGGAATCTCTGTAACCATAGTTCTTTTAAAAGTTGCCTCTAGCAGGGCGGTGGTGGCGCATGCCTGTAATCCCAGCACTCTGGGAGGCAGAGACAGGCAGATTTCTGAGTTCGAGGCCAGCCTGGTCTACAGAGTGAGTTCCAGGACAGCCAGGGCTATACAGAGAAACCAAGTCTCGGAAAACAACAACAACAACAACAACAAAAAGTTGCCTCTATAATGAAACAGCTGGCCTCTTCATTTCCATACCATTTGAATGCATTTGCCTTCCACACAGCTTGCAGGAAGCTGTGTCCTCTGCAGGGATGCTGCAGCCTGGGCAGGAGGGTGTCTTGGAGGAACTGTCTTTTCTCACTCATTACCCCTGTGGGTTGCCCTGCTGGCCCGTTGGTCATGGTTCCCTCTAACCCAGCTCTGTGGACATGCCTTTGCCCCTTTAAGAGCAGGAATCTTATCTCCCACATCCCAGTTAAAGGCAAAACGAAGCCTTGACAAATGACTAAATGACCAAGATGATGCTCGCAAGGACTAGGAGAGAGGAAGGCAGGCACAGGCTTTCCACTGGGAAGTCTTAGTGCGCTTCGCCTGTAAGATGGTGGCCTCGTCCCTTCCCTTTCATAGCTCATGCAGGACTAAGTGGAGTTAGAGAACCTGGGAGAGTTTGCAGAGGCCCGCCTGCAGGAGAGTGGACTGTCCCAGGCAGGGAGGCTCGTGTTAAAGACCTCCGCTGTCCCCATCTGTAGATAGTTCTGGCTGAGTTTCCATCACCTGGCATTCTTATGAAATGAAAATATAAGCCAGGCATAGCGACTCACACCTTCAATCCCAGAAGTTGGGTGGTAGAAGCAGGTGGGTCTCTGTGAATTTAAAGCCAGTGTCTTACAGTTTCTATTGCTGTGAATAGGACCCAGGCTCTCAGATTCTCAGGCTGGAGGTCAGCGAGGCTGTGTGGAACAGCCTTTAGCAGTCCTTTGAAGTAGATTCACTTCCTTGGTGAGAGGTCCTGCACCCGCTAGGCTGGGGCGCCCGTCAGTATCTGTGAGCAGAGCCTGTGCTCTAACCTTAGCAAGCACTTTATGTAGACACAGCTTTACAGATCTATGGTATACATACAAATGTTGACTGTTACTTAAAATAAAGATATTGTCCTAGATAGGGTTTCTATTACTGTCATAAACACCATGACCAAAACTGGTAAGGTCTATCATGAGTGAAGTCAAGACAGGAACTCAAATGGGACAGGAACCTGGAGACAGGAACCAATACAGACCACGGAGAATGTTTGTTACTGGCTTGCTCTGGGCTTGTTCAGCCTGCTTTCTTAGAGAACTCAGGACCCAGAGAAGGCCCCACCCACAATGGGCTGGGCTATTCCTCATTAATCACTAAGAAAACACAATACAGATATGCCCACAGGCAACTATGGAGACTTTTTTTTTTTCAATTCAGAAACCCTCTTCCAAAATGATTCTTCTTTTCTTCCCAGTCCATTTTTTTTTCTGCTGAGCGTCAGTTCACTGTCTGTTTAAAGGCCGGGTCTAAGGGCCTGTAGTTTCCTCAGTGATCCCAGTGAATGGTCCCTCCAAACAGGCTCCATCTCAACAATCCACCATTCTAGTTTCATTCTATTGACACAATAAAAATCCTCTGATCAAAAGCAGCTTAGGAAAAAGAAGAGGGTTTATTTCAGCTTGCATGTCACAGTCCATTACTGAGAGTCAAGTCAGGGCAGGGACTCCAACAAGAGCTTGAGGCAGAAGCCATAGAGGCTGGCTGCTCCTGCTGTCTCCCAGGTTCATGCTCAGCCAGCTAGCTTCTATGGTCTGGGTCCATATACCAAGAAAATGGTGCCGCCCTCCTACATCAATTAAAAAGATTTCCCCAAAGACCAATCTGATCTGGGCAATTCCTCAAGTAAGACTACTTTTTCAATTGACTCTAGGCTATGTCAAGTTGGACTGCTAAAGCCTACTAGGAAACGAACCAGTTGTTAATGATCTGAGGTTCTATGTTGAGAACTCCAGGCTCCAAAGAGCCAGGGTTGATTAGTAATGGCTGCCCAGGTTCCCAAGGAGGGGCTGGGGCTTGCAAGCCGTACAGCTCTAGCCCTGACCTAAGCCTGCCTTGGTGGTTAATCTTTATTGCCAGTTTGACTGGATTAAGTTCTCTATGAAAATATAACTGCGGGCATCATTGTGAGGGGTTTTCTAGATTACATTCATTGAGATGGGAAGACCTGCCCTTAAAGTAGGTATTATCATCCCATGGCCTAGGGTCCCAGACTGCATAAAGGAGACTATTGAGTATAAACATATATTGTTCTCTCTTTTTGGAGTATGGACTCAGTGAGACTAGCTGCCTCAAGCTCCTGAGCCCTTTCCCCACCAGGGCCGACTGTGTCCCCTTGAACTATAAACCTATTCCTCCCTTAAATTATGTTTTGTTAGGGATTTGGTCATTGAAATCATAAAAGTAACTAGTGCAGCTCCTTTCCCAGACATGGATTCCCCCAGAAGATGCCAACATGGGCTTTTGTGTGCAAGACACTTATCTGAGAAGAGACACCAGGAATAGGGAGAGAGGGGACGAGATAGATGGTAAAAGAAAGCCACACAGAGTGTGCTAGTAAGAACATTACTAGTAACCACATCTAAGGCTTAGCTAGGGTCACCTATGGAGAGAGCTGGACATGCACCCAGAGTTGGGACCCAAGGAAGAGGGCGTGGTCTTTTCTGGAGCCCCAGACTAAGAGCTCTGAGACAGGGGTCTCCATGATTGTTGGAGAATACTCTTGGCATTCATGTAGGGGTGTCAACCGTGTCTGCTCTAGTGTCTACTCTCACCGCGTTCCACTGTGACAGTGGCATTCAATGCCAGCCAACCAGCCCTTCAGGAAAAGCTGGCCTGACCTCAGGTAGATGTAGGGAAGTTGTATGACTTAGATGGATAGATATGGGCCGTCTAGTCAGCCATGTCTGGCTTCAAATCTTGGCTCTAGCTGTGTGGCCCTGCGCAAGTCACTGGGCTTTCCTGTGTGTCCTTAGTAACCTGGAGGACAGTGCCAGCCAGCTTGGACATTTTGAGGATTTTAATGAATCTCTTCTTCCATCTGCATAGCTCCACACAGGTTTTTGGGAAGATATAAGCATGCAACCTCCACCCTGACCCTGGGCATATTGGCAGTCTGGTGATCTCTAGTGGCCATAGACAGATACCCACTGTGGGCAGGAAGAGGCTGCGGGATTTCCCTTTTATGTTGTTTCTGTTGTTATCTTGATAAACTTTCTGACTCTAGGGCTCAAAAGTCCGCTCAGCAGTTAAGCACACTGACTATTCCTTCAAAGGTCCTGGTTTCAGTTCCCAGTACCCAGATGGGAGCTCAAGACCATCTGTGACTCCAATCCCAGAGCACCCAACATCGTCTTTTGGCCTCCTAGCAGGCACAGCTTCTAGGCACAGAATCAGATGAAATTCATACCTGCAGGGATGGAGAAAAAGACATTCTGGGCCAAGCCCAAGGCCCGTGGAGGTGTGGTCTGGCTGCAGACCAGTGCAGACCAGAAGCCCCAAGAAGGTGGAAAGTGACAGAACACGGAACCCAAGGCTCAGAAGGGGAAGGGTTGGGCTTCACATTCGGGCTCTACGGATCAAACTCATGTCATCAGGCCTGGTGGCAGGCACCTTTACCCACAGAGCCACTGGATCACCCGGTGTCATCTTTCAGAAGCTGGGGCTGAATTTCAGCACTGTGTATAGTGAGTACAGCAGAGGGAGTTAGGGCAGGGAGCGGGGCGCATCCAGAGCAGGGGTGAGGCTGGCCGAGAAAGAGCGCTCACAGCGAGGCCCTACGATCACACTCACTAGCATAGTTCTGAGCATTCAGTCTACATCCAGTATATACACACTTACACAGCTCCACTGCTTATGATGGATGCTATTAAACAAACACTTAGAACTCCTTTTAGAAAGTAATTATCTATTTTGTGCTTGCTAGATCATTGCCTGCCCAGGAACTTTCCTTTAGTACCTCCTTGGGCATGTTCATGGAAGGTCTCAGAGAGAGAAGGTCAAGATCCTTCAGGGGAGGACCAGCTAAATGATTTACGGGGCTCAGTGTAGAAGGAAGATAAGAGCTATTGTTTAAAAGGTAGTTCGAGGCCAGCCTAGTCTACAGAGTGAGTTCCAGGACAACCACGGCTATACAGAGGAAACTCTGTCTCAACCCCCCCAAAAAAATAAAAATAAAAAATAAAAATAAATAAATAAATAAAAGGGAAGAGAATTCTAGAAGAACACCTATAATCCTAGCACTCTGGAGGCAGAAGCTGGAGGTTGGCAGGTTAATGGCCCACGCAGACTACATAGCAAGTTCCAGGCTGGACTGAAATGTGTGTGTGTGTGTGTGTGTGTGTGTGTGTGTATGTATATATACATATGTATATATATATATGTGTGTATATATATATATATATATATATATACATACATAGACAGATATAGAGATAGATAGATTAGAGATAGAGATAGAGAGAAATGATAACTGTTTGTATAGTTTTGGGGTGTTTTGTTTTGATGGGGTGTTTGTTTGTTTTGCCTTTGAGTTTGTGTCCTGCAACTCTGAAGGGGACAATGAAACATGTTCCCATCATGGCTTGGGCCTAAGTCTCCTGCTTTCTCTCACCTCCCAAGGATGTAGTCTAAGGGTATCACAGTGAGGAAGAAGCCAAAGACGAATGTATTAATGGGTACCCGAGAGCTGTGCCCCTCTTTTATTAACTAGGGCATTTCATATGGTTTATGTACCCAAGATTAGTTATACACATGCTATAAAAATTGTTAAAGAAAATGACCCCTTTAAAATATACAGAGGCCTGTTTTGTAATAACCTTCCTGTAGACCTTTTGGGATTCTATTCTGATTGGCGGTTCAGGGGCTGCTGCCTGGAGGCAGAGCCACCCATGTGACGAACACTGTGTCCTCTCAGGCTTCCTGAGGCTTCTCTTTAACATATAGGCTATATCCTTTACACAGTGTAAGGAGACATTTCATCACAAGGATTTCCACAGGTGTTTACCTTCTAAGGGTAAGGTAAATGTAGACCCTCATTTGACACCCTTGGAGGACCCTAGAGGAACAAGTCAACAAATCCATCTGTATGAATTCAAGGACAGCATGGTCTACATAGTGAGCTCCAAGTTAGCCCCGGTTACACAGTGAAACCCATCTCGAAAGAACAAAACACAAAACAAAACCAAAAAAAGCATACCTGGGGTTATCAAGATCACAAATCTTAGAGGAGAATCTACTCCTGGCACTTTATTAAACCTTCCTAATTCTTAACTGCATTCTAAATGCTTATCCTTATGCCTACAGGTGAGTGGAGCTCTCATTACTCATCCAAGAAACTTCTCTTTGAAACAGGGACTACTACAGGAAACCACACTTGTTCAAAATACGGAGAACAACGGATCACGGGGTGCCCAACTCCAGCTGATACCACTACAACTCAACTCCCGTACCCAAAGCTCAAGGAACATCACAGACGAGTGAGTGGGTGGGAAGTGGCGGCTGGAAGGTCAGGAGACCTGCTGAGATTGCATCTTCTAGAAAGGACAGGGAAGCCTCAACCATGATACCGCAGCAATGTGGCTGCCCGAGTAAGACCTGATCAAGGATTCACTAATAGATGTGTTCACACGGAGGAGAGGATCCCCACCAGGAGGCAAAGAACGACAAGCAAGTGAGGGATACTAAGAGCTGGAAAACGAGAATGAGCGCTAGTTTTCTAATGCAAGGTGGTCAGCCTTGGTCCTACAGATAAGCAACACTAAATGGACCGGCCAGGTTGCAGTTCTATGTCTTTGCACATGTGTATGTAACAGAAACGAGGGAGACAGGTCTGAGTTTGAGAGGGAGCAAGGGGAGGACTGGGAGGGGCTGGCGGGAGTAAAGGAAGGGGGAGAGATGTTGTAATTATATTTTAATTACAAATAAAACCGAACAGAAAGGCAGGAACTGTCGTCCAAGATACACTGTTTGGAAGTAAAATTTCCTAAAATGGAGAAGATGGAGGAGCACATAGTCAAGGGTTGCAAACTGGCCAGAGTCACCCGCAGCCTTGCTAGACTCTGCCAGGTGACTTTAGTCTGTGAACTGATTCACCATCATTAGTGTCTATTTATATCAATATCAATTACTGTGCATGTAACAGATGACTTACATGCTGTGGTGCATGTGTGTGTGAGCATGTGAGTGTGTGTGTGTGTGTGTGAGTGTGTGTGAATGTGTGTGTGAGTGTGTGTGTGAGATGTGAGTGTGAGTGTGTGTGCGTGCATGTGTGTGTGAGTGTGTGTGTGAGTGCATGTGTGTGAATGTGTGTGAGTGAGTGTGTGTGAGTGTGTGTGTGTGAGTGTGTGCGTGCATGTGAACCTGTGTGTGTGAGTGTGTGTGTGTGAATGTGACTGTGTGTGATGTGTGTGTGTGTGTGAGTGTGTGTGTGTGTGTGTGTGTGTGTGATGTGTGGAGCCACAGGTTGACATTAGGTGTCTTCCTCCATTATTCTCCACCTTTCCTTCTTCCTTCCTTCCTTCCTTCCTTCCTTCCTTCCTTCCTTCCTTCCTTCCTTCTTTCTTTCTTTGTTTCCTTCCTTCCTTCCTTCCTTCCTTCCTTCCTTCCTTCCTTCCTTCCTTTCTTTCTTTCTTTCTTTCTTTCTTTCTTTCTTTCTTTCTTTCTTTCTTTGTTTTTGAGACAGGACTTCTTGCTAAGCCCAGAGCTCACCTGTTCAGCTAGCCTGACTGGCCAGGAGCCCTGGGACCTGCCTGCCCCCAGCCCCCAGTACTGAGGTTACAGATGGAAGTGGTGACCCCCAGCTCTCACACGGTGCTGGCTTTCTGAACTCGGGCCCCATGTTTGCCTAGGAAGCCCTTCACCAACAAGCACCTCCCAGCCCTTACATGCTGTTTTTCATTTATTAGAGCATATGACCAGTGTTTTCTTTCTTTTTCTTTTTTTATGAGCAGCTGTGTTTTGAAGTTTATTGATCAGCATTAAACATTTTATTTTTGAGGTCAGCATTCTGGAGGAGCTGACCTGTTCCAGGACTGACTCAACACGTCACTAGAGATGGAGGCCCAGGCCCTGTTCACAGGTTGCAAGTGCACATAGAATTCTATTTCCCAGATATGGTCGTGCTTTCCAGTATGTTCTCAATGCTTCTAAAGAGATGACTAACATGCTGTAGGGTGTGTGTGTGTGTGTGTGTGTGTGTGTGTGTAGCCCACAGTTTGATGTGATAGGCGTGTGTCTGCAGATACATGCATGCGTGTTTTTTCCATACTATTCTCAATGTTACCACTTGCTGTGTGTTAGGAGATCTGCGCTTTTCATCTCATTCCACCTGGGATATATTTTCAGTTCAGTTCAGTTCTATAACCTGAGCAAACATTTTAATCCCTCTGTCAGTCTGTCTGTCTGTCTGTCTGTCTGTCTCTCTCTCTCTCTCCTCTCTCCTCTCTCCCTTTCTCCTTTCTCTCTCCTCTCCCCCTCTCCCCCCTCCCTCTATTCTTGTGTGTGAGTGTGTGGCGTGCATGCATGTGTGTGGGTTCACGTGCACACAGGCACGGTGTGGGGAGGCCTGAGGTGACGCTGGAGCCCTCCCTGCCCGCTCTGCATTATATATTGTGAGGCGGGGTCTTTCAGGTAAACCCAGAGCTTGCAGGTTGGCTAGTCTGGGGAGCCAGCTTGCCCCAGTGTCTCTGCCTTTGGAATGACGGGTAGCCACACTGCCCAGCTGGCGTTGGTGTGGATTCTGTGGATCCAGGCTCTGGCCCTCACGCTTGGGCAGCAGGCAGTTTGCCCTCTGAGCCCAGGAACTTTTAAAGATGGGTCATGAAGCTCACATTGGAAGTCAAACAATAAAGCTAAAGATCGTCTCTCCATCTCCTCAGTGGCAGTGCCCTAGCCTCTCCCGGGAGTAGCACACAAGTATAGGGCAGGGGGCCCTCCTTACGGCAAGGACTGAAGAGCTGGGTCCCCACGTGGCAAAGACCTGTGGGGATGGTCATGCTTTTCCTGAGTGGATGCTTGCTCCCTTCTGCCTTGCATTTGCATTTTGCGCTTTACTATTGTCAGTTTTTCATTTCATTTTGTCTGTGACAGACATTTCCCCAGAATCAGATAAAGAAAGCTCAGGCTATGATTTATTCTCATCTATCTCTGAGGATCATGGGAATGGAACAGATCACTCTGCTTGTTAATCATGATGGTGCGGTTGAGTCGGCAGGAGGGCCTGGATACATCGGAACATCTGAATGTTCTCTCCTGATGGGACCTTGGTTCTGACAACAATTTGCTCACCAAACTGTTCCGGTTAGGGGGCTACCGTGAGGTTAGAAAGGTCTTGCTGGATCGATGATTCCAAGAATGAATGGAAACATTCAGAGATGAGCCGAGGAATGAGGAACTGACTCAGGTTACTTATTTGCTGAGAGCCCCGGGGTTGAAGGGACTAAAAGTCCTGATCAGGATGTGGCCAGACACTAGGTACTAACAATTAAACCAGCATTTCCTGGATGCGTAGTCTCTCACCTCTCTCTACTGTAACTGCAATTGCTGCTGCCCATGGTCTCTTGGCTCTGTGCCAATGGGCTGTGTTAGCTGGTAACTGCTTGCTGAGGCGATATAGATCATGGGTGAGCAGAAATCCACAGGGACTGAGGAAGGAGAGGGGAGGGGAAAGTGCAGTGTGCACATTTTTGGAAAATTTTAAAAGAGATTGAGAAAGTGAATGTAAACTCTTTTCAGCTGTGAGAAAATAAATGTATAAGTAAAGGCGGCCTGAGTTGTCTCCGTGCCAGCCTGTGAACCGCACCTTTGTCAAAGACTTCTCTCACCCGCCCCACATATCCTTCAGGTCCCGAACCCTCCGGAGCTGGAGAAGAGATACCGGTGCATGGTGAAGCTGGCCACGCTCTCTGAGACCGTCTCCTGTCACTGCTCCCTGTGCATACCCCTACCCCGTAATGCTCAGCTATGCTCTGCCCTTCTCACAAAGCTCTTGGCTCCGGCTTGCCCAGGAAGCCGGAAAGCTGGCTTCCCAACCAGAGCCAGGTTGCCCATTAGCTACTACTCTCACAGAAGAAATCTGAGTTCTGGTTGAATAATGTGTCCCAAAATATAAGAACATTTCTCAAGCTCTGTAGGCCCTGTTTCTAACTGTCTTCACCAGGGTCACTCTCAGAGATTCCGGGGAGTTTCCACTGCAGTAGGTTTCTGCGTTGCGCCCACCTCCCCCACCCCCCAATGCTTTCATCATCTATAACCAGGCAAGACTCCCAGCAGTGGGACTGGGACATCCACCCAGCCACAAGACCCTTGACCTACAATCCTCCTGCAGGATGCGCTGGGGTAATAGTGGTGCAGAGTTAGTGACGGTGGCCAACCAGTGATGGGTCCAACTTGAGGCCCATACTACAAGGAGGAGCCTGTGCCTGACACTGTCTGAAGGGCCAGGAACCAGGGGCAGGACATCACCGAAACCCAAATATAACTGGAAAAAACCAAACCAAAACAAACAAACAAACAAAGTCAATGGATCGATTCCTAATGATATTCGGCTATATTCATAGCTGGTTGCCTACCCCAGTTGTCATCAGGGAGGCTTCATCCAGCATCTGTCAGGAGCAGAGGCCCACCACACACAGCCAAACACTAAGCAGAGCTGGGGGAGGGGGAGCATAGAAGAGGGGGAGGGAGAATTGTAGAATGAGGGGAGGACAGCACAAGAACATGCCCCACAGAATCAACTAAGCAGGGCGCATAGGGGCTCACGGAGATGAAGCTGCACTTGCCGATCCTACATGGGTCTGAGCTAGGTCTTCTGCACATCTGTTACCCTTACATAGCTTGATGTTACTGTGGGAATCCTAAGAGTGGAGGTGGAGGACCTAAGAGTGGAGGGGGAGGACCTAAGAGTGGAGGTGGAGGACCTTTCCTTGTTCTTGGGACCCTTTTCCTCCTACTAGGTTGCCTCGCCCCGCCCTGATCCGAGGGTTTGTGTCTGGTCTTACTGTAGTTTGGTATCCCTGTTTGGTTGATATCCCTGGGATGCCTGATTGGTTTTTTTGGAGGGAAATGGAGGAGTGGCTCTAGGGGAGAGGGGAGGTGTGGGAAAGAACTGGGGACAGTGGAGGGAGGGGACACTGCAGTTGGGCTGTAACGTATGAGAAATAAAAAATAACAAACCTTAAAAAAAAAAAAGAAAGAAAAAAAACTATGCCGGGCAGTGGTGGCACATGCCTTTAATCCCAGCACTCAGGAGGCAGAGGCAGGTGGATTTCTGAGTTTGAGGCCAGCCTGGTCTACAGAGTGAGTTCCAGGACAGCCAGGGCTACACAGAGAAACCCTGTCTCGAAAAAATAAATAAATAAATAAATAAATATAATCAGAGTGAATAAATTTTTAATTAAATGCCTCCAAAGTAGAACATGATGTCCATTTAGTTAACTAATATATTTAAAGTACATTAAGAAATTTCATCTTGTTTGCAAAATGAATGGAAAGTAACATTTCCTCTTTTATAGTGTTCTTGAGTGGTGCTTAGAGATTGCCAAGAAAGAGCATGTGGTATGTAGCCTATCATTTTAAAAAAGAAAGTTGTAGAAATCATTTCTAAATATTTTAAAACCTAAGAAATATGCACATACACAGTTAGCTCTTCTTAGCCACGATTTTCACATCTGCAGATTCAACTATCTATAGATTTGAAATATTGGAAGAAATTCGTATTTGTACCAAGTGCACGGAGAGTCATTTTTTCATGTCATTATTTCCCAAATGGCTTTTTACAGCCAATACAATTTAGCAGTTATGTACATGGCATTTACATTGTGTCAGATGTTGGAAGTCATCCAGAGACGTCCGTAGGCTCTATGCAGATACCATAACATTCTATATAAGAGCAGAACAGCCCCCAGACATCGAAGCTATTAGGGTTTCTGAATAGGTTCAGAAACCCATTCCCCTGAGAATGTCAAAGGAATGTGTTAGCTATATATGTTAATAAACGTATGTACACATGCCTCTATGTGGGTTGTTCCTAGTACATTGCTGGAGTGGATCTGTACCTGTGTGTGCTTGTGTGTGTGTGTGTGTGTGTGTGTGTGTGTGAGTGTGTATGTGTGTGTATGCGCACATATGAACATGACCATGTATGTTTGCAGGGACACCCTCTTTCCTTTATTTTTAAAGCAGGGAACTTGCCAAGTAGGCTAGCTGACTGGCCAGCTACCTCGGGGATCTATCTGTCTCCACTTCCTCGGGGTTTGGATTTCAGACTGTGCCACCACCTGCAGCATTTTGTGCCTAGGCTCTGGTGATTGAACTCAGGTCTCATGCTTAAAGGGCATACAAGCATTTTACCTACTGAGCCATCTCCCCGGCCAGAAGCAGAAAAATTTAAAAATAAGCACAGGGACCTGGTGAAGTGGTTTAACAGGTAAAGGTGCCTGCTGCTGATCTGATGACCTGAGCTCAGTGTCCCTGTGACCCTCTCTTGTGCTTTGACCTACACCATGTTCATCATGGCCATTTGTGCACTAACGTGTGCGCAGACCAACTCAACCGGAAGTTCTAATCACGGGGAACCAGGGTTTGGTGTCCAGGAAGGTACGAGCTCGGCTGTGACAAACAGACACAAACGCAGAAGCAGTTTTTAATCTGAGTGTATTTTGCTGCTCTGAAGCAAGAGCTTTTAAGCATGAGGGGGCCGATGTATCCAGTAAAGCAGGCACAAGGAAACAATTAGCATAACCATTTGGCACGAGGAAATGTAAAATCAGTCAGATATAATGTTTCCCATGTACAAATTTAGAGGCTCAAACACAGATAACATCAATCTTCCTGATAATAAACTTTACAGACACTTCAAAGAATGTTTGGTCAGATCCCCTAGGTCTAAATGAGTTTCCGTGAGTAAACTTTACCTAACACCTAGCTTTCGTCTGTAAAAACCTGAGATTTGCTGGGCGGTGGTGGCGCACACCTTTAATTCCAGCACTTGGGAGGCAGAAGCAGGTGGATTTCTGAGTTCGAAGCCAGCCTGGTCTACAGAGTGAGTTCCAGGACAGCCAGGGCTATTCAGAGAAACCCTGTCTCAAAAAACAAAACAAACAAACAAACAAACAACCCCCCCCTGAGATTTACTGTGCTAAAATCAATGTTTTTCATACCATAGTGTCAGAGCCACTCTCATCTACACAGCCATATAAATTACATATTATTGGGAGGTAAACGTAATTATGAGGCAAAGCATTGCAGTTATAAGAAAAGAGTGTTTTGGCGAGTGATTTTATTTCAAAAGAAGTAAACTCTTTCAAATTTTACTTGCTTGGATTTTCTTAGCCCCGGGCTACTAGGAAGAGGGGAAGTTAGAAGAAAAAAAAAAAAAAAACCTGCTGTGAGAGCTAGCTCAGAAATAACTTCTAGCTAGGAGAGTCCCTAGCTATTTTCCAGGAGACATTCTCTTTTGAGAATAACTCCTCAGTCTGTAGAACTTTATCATACAGAATCTACTGGAGTTGCCATGGCAAACATGCACACACACACACATACACCCATACACAGATAGGTAGATAGATAGATAGATAGATAGATAGATAGATAGACAGACAGATAGACAGGGTGCAGGGAGGTGGCCTCACATATTTTTAAAAGTCCTAGCCCCTGGGATTGGTACACCCTATGCTGATATAAAATACTATTTTACAGACAGAGACAGGCCTCAGGTTGAATCAAGAGAAGTAGTCCCCAAGAGGCATTACTGAGGCCCTCCCTCACTGAAGACCTACTGTGTTAGTACTCTGTCCAAGCTCCACCCCACAATTACCTGGCAACAGCTAGGTATGCCCCACCCCATAGATCCTGGCCCACTATAAAAGGGGCTGCTTGCCCCTCTTCTCTCTCTCTCTCTCATCCCTCTTACCTCTCTGCACTCTCACCTCTCTGGCCCTCATGGGCTCTCCTCCCCTCTCCCCTCTCTCCACGTGGTCATGGCCAGCCTCCACTCCTCTCTACTTCTCTACTCTCTCTCTGCCTCCACTACATCATTAACTCCCATTCCTCTTCCCTGAATAAACTCTATTCTATACCATGTCTGTGTATGTGTGCCTGGTCCCTCAGGGGGAAGAGGTGCCTGGGCATGGGCCTGCCTAGGCACCTCCCTCCCCCCACATCGCCATGCCACACTCTCTAATCCCCTTCTTCTCTCCCCATTTATAAACCCATCATATGGTGCTGAAACCCAGGAACAACATTAAACCATCATACTGACCATCGATAGCTGCTAGGAGAGGGAGAATCGTAGTGAGAATTATGATTTATTTTTTTAAGACACAGAAATAGTATAAAAATGTGTTCTGGTTTTTAATCCCAGTCATGGGATCTGGGGCTGCTTCAGATTGTTTACAGCAGCTGATTATGATTTGCCTCATGCTCTAGCAGGAGTGTGGTTTTTCCGAGCTGCAGATAGTTTCTGTGAGTGTGTGAAACTTGGAATTCTGGGGACTTTTCAGAGGATATATAAATGCTAGGGTCCCAGTACAGGTGACTGGTTGGCCAGTTAGTGGTTGGATGCTGTTGGTTGAGGTCTGTCAAATAGTCGCGTGCAAAGAGACAAAAAGAAGAAATTAGGTATCCTGACTGTGAAGACCAAGCTTGCCCCAGGGAACCCAATGCCCTGAATCAGCAGGGAGTTGTCTGACAATGTCATCTGCCCCTGCCCATCTATCCTTTTTTCTCACCTACCTAGTGCTAGGGGGTTGAAAGGGAACCCCCTTCAGAGGTAGAGAAGGGTGAAAGAAAAAAGAACTGACAAAATGCCCAAAAGAACTTCTACAAAGAGTACGTTTTTCTTAGGGGTGTGGCATGGGCAGTGCTAACTGGACTCAGTAGGTTAATAATAATAATAATAATAATAATAATAATAATAATAAATGAGAGAACATGAGGTTGGGAAGAGGACAGCTATGGAGTTGGGGGCAGTAGTCCAGGGAGAATTGGAGGAGAGAGATAGTAGTAGATATCATCAAAATATGTTTTATACATGTATGCAAGTCTCATTAAATAAAAGTCAGGGTAGGATATCAGTGGGTCTGGAGCTCAAAATCAGATACAGATCTGAAAGAACAAAGCAAATTAGAAACTGCACAGCCTGCAGAGTTTCTTCAATGGACCCCTTGTCCTTCTAGGAATTTCTAGGATCCAGTGCCTTCATAGCCTATAGCTTCAATAATATGCAAATAACCTCTGAAAGACATTGCACTCTTTTCTTTAAAAAAAAAAATCATTTAAGTGACCTTTGGATAGCAAATAGGATACATCTTAATGTATAGCTCAGTGACTCTGTATAGGCTAGTGCCACTCAGACAGATCTAGAAACTCCATCACTCTTCTGTTCCCCTCCTGGTGACACCTTCTCCTGAGGTTACAGACATTCTGATTCCTATCTATAGTTCCAGTGTGCTTGTCTGAGCCCCGAAGATATGGACTCTTGTGTGTTTGCCTTCTCCTGCAATACCAAGTCTGCAAGTCACCCATCACCTAGAGGAAAAAGCCTGTGGGGCTTTGTTTGGGGAACTGGAGAGATGGTTCTGTAGTTAAGAGTACTGGCTGCTGTTCCAAAGGTTTGGGTTCTAGTATTCACATGGTGGATCACAACTCTAGACTTAGGAATCCCAACGCCTTCTTCTGGCCTCCTCAGATCCTCCACAGAAGTGATGTGCAGATAATGCATGTAGGCAAAACAGCCATGTGCATAAAATATACGGAAAAACTTTTAAATTTTAAATTCAATTTTGAACACTTCCACACATGTACATGATGCACTGTGATCATGTCCACCGCCCCCTCCTCTTCCACGCTCACTTCCTCTCCTGCGGCTGACCCCTGCTTCCCAGCTGCCTACCCCATCTGACTTGTGTGCCTTTAGGGTTGCATGTGTGTGCTGAGGCCCAGCATAGATCACCACAGCTGCTGGGTGTTCAGGGTTACATGGCCCACATCCTGTCTACAGGACAGTACTTCCCTGGGCTTTGTCTTCTAATGCTTAGGTCTTTCTTCCCACTCTTTCATGATGTTCCCTGTGCCTTGAAGAAGGTGACACTGATGTCCCGCTGAGGGCAGTCATTTATCCTCAGTACTTTGATCAGCTGGTAGACACAAAATGGCCACTTCAGCTGTCACTCTGCAAAAAGAAGTGTCCCTGGCCAGCGATAGTCTTTAGAAGTCACTGTGCTACAATGGGATGAGCCTTTCCTGTTTGGCCGATTATCCCGACTCCTTCACACAGCCAGTGAAATGGGCAAGCAAAAGTCTCAGAAGACTGTTGGCGTTTACAGTGTGACTGTAAAACTTCTCCCTGAGAACAAAGTTACACAGCTTATTACAAACAAACCAACAAACCGACAAACCCATAAACACAGACTCCTAGGATTTAGCTGTGAGACCCGTGCATGATTCGCCCAAACACTGCCAGTCCCAGGGCCCACCCATGGCCTTGGACCTGCCTGGCTTCAGAAGTGCTAGGTGTGTCCCTCTCTCCCAGGTGGAGAAATGCGTCCTCTGAGATCCAGGGGCGCTGTACTTGGCAGAGATGCTGGCCTCTTGGACCGTGTGTGACATTGCAGAGCATGTCCTGGGACTGCCCCTCATTTCCAGCTGCCTGGCCTCTGGGAGCACCTCAGCCTTTTCCCCGGGCAGTCTACACTAAATGGTTGGTTGACGTGAGGGTCAATTCAGGCTAGCTTTGAGCTCCCCTAGAACTTTGGATGGAGACTCCACTGAAGCCAGTGCCTCACGCTACCCACTGTCTCCTCCTTCATCCTCGACCTTCCCCGACCCCCACATTGACTCTAGAACACATTGCAATGAACTTCCAACTCTATCTCCACTTCAGGGTGTCTGAGGGAGCTCACAGAAGATGGCCTATATATACATTTAGGCATTGCTTGTGCACCTGCTGAGTTCAAATCTTCTATGAGATATTGGGTCAACCATGTTCCCTCTACCCTCACCTCTCAAACTATGCAGATCTGTTCTGTGCTTACCTGGCACTCAGGGCCTCCAAAAGGAGAAGTAAGATGACTGGAGAGGTGTCTGAAATGTGAGCTCTCTGAGCCTCAGTCTCTTTATCTGTAAAATGGGCTAAACTTCCCGTTTTGTAGGACTCAGGAAGATCTAGACAGAGTATGTAAAGGTACTGAATTTGGGCTCTCACATTCTACCAGGTTTGAAGTTAGTCACTGAAAGAAAGACTAGGGTGTGTGTGTGTGTGTGTGTGTGTGTGTGTGTGTGTGTGTGTGAGAGAGAGAGACAGACAGACAGACAGACAGACAGACAGACAGACAGACCCAGGGGCTCACTGGATAGACCAGAAAGTCCTCCTAACCCTCACCTTCACTGTGCCCCTTGACCTGGAGTTCAGAAAGGTCGAGTGACCTGCTCACCGTCACAGCTGGGAGAGCTGACATTTTTGTTGTGGTTGCTTGGCACCCCTGACCCCACATCTTTGTTCTGCAAATGAACAGAGAGTTCAGAGGTTTACCCTGGGAGGAACTCCTGATTGATGACCGAGGGGACCCTTCCCACTTGGAAGTAAAAGAAGGACTTAACCAACTTCCTAGACGGTCTCTGAAGTCTCACATGTTTACTTGGATGGGGAGATTCAGTGATATGTGGGTCAGGCTGCAAAGAGCCGTTAGCGTGTCTGCATGGTGCAGCGTCACAGAGGCAACCGCAGACATATCTTTATAACAGCTGCGGGCAAGTGGGAACCACAGGGACTTTTGTTTTCAGAAAGCCGGGGTGGGCCTCTCCCCTGCGGGGCCTAAGCGGACTTCTGTATTTTCTTCTCATGCCTTTCCCAAGGCCTCTCCGTCCTGACTGCCCCAGCTCCCCTCCTCCTTTTTCTTCCCCTCCACTTTCCTGTGGTATGTATAGGTATGTACACACACACACACACACACACACACACACACACAGAGTACGTGTGTGGGCACACCTGAACATGTGTGAGCCCCTATGTGGAAGCCCAAAGGTTGATATTGAGGGTTACCTTTCACCTTTTACCTTGTTTCACTGAGACAAGGTCTCTCAACTGAACCCAGGACTCATCAGTAGACCTAGTCGTCCCAGCCAGCTTGCCCTGGTGGTCCCGATCTATGTCTGCCGTCAGAGGTGAGCCACCCCACCCAGTGGCATCCACAAGGATTCCTGGGCATCTAGTCAAGATGCTTGAGCAGCAAGTACTTTAGCTGCTGAGCCCTCTTCCGGCCCTCAGCCCTTCCGTCTGCCTGTCTGCCTTATCTGTCCTCCCCTCCCGCCTCCCCAGTTCTCCTCACGCCATCCATCATTCCCCCAGTAGCATTTCTCCAGTGCTGTTCTAGGCCAGGGTGCCTATTTCCTATCCAGCGACACTCTCTATAGGGGAGAATACATGAAGAGAACTCACCTCCTGCCTAGCCACTCTGTGAGTCCACCTTGGGCCCCAGCCCCCTGCACCACAGGCATTCTGAAGCACTGTTCACCAGCAGGCCCGGAGCCTGGCTCGCAGCTCCCACCGCTATGTCTCCACTGGCCTGGACCCTGCCCGGAAGGCCCCTTTCACAGCCCAGAGCCCTTCAGCGTTCTCCCTCAGACAGGTCACTGCTAGAGAGTTTGGTTGGTCGCTGCCACAGCATTTGTTGTTAGCTGCCTGGTTAAGAGTTAACCAGGTTAAGTAACTACCGGCGCTGCTTTGGTGAAAAGTACATTGCATGAGGTTTGTAACTTACAAATCCCCAGTCTCCAAACTTGGCACTAAAACCTGCAGTTCCCGTGGCTGAGTCAGTGGAGGGAGAGCTGATTTATTGGCCCAGGTTTACAGAAAGTACACAAAAAGGGCATTTCTCAGCGTTCTAACCTCTCCAGGACAGGAAGGTCGGAGGAGTGTATGCCTCAGCCCTAGCCCGAGGACTCCGTCCTGGGAGCACCCCACAGCTTCACCCTTGTCTGCAGAGGAGTGGTGGGTAGGCTCCATCCCCTGCCTGCCACCCCACAGCGTGGTGCCAGGGGACATTTGCCAGGGGCCAGAGAGCAAGGCTCCCTCCCACCCACTGTCTTGCCACCACAGGGGAGAGGCTGAACCCAAGGCCTTCCACACAATGTGACCATTGACATCCCTGGGTGCCATGGAAACATCTCTTGGGAGTTGAGTCCTCCCACAGTGAACCCATTGTCCCCTGAGCCAGCCTCTCTCTGAGAGCTCCCCTTCTCAGCCCTTTCACAGCCCAGGGCTCCTTGTTGACCCCAGCTGGTGGCAGGCCCCACTGCCCCGATCTTGTCACGCTCCTGCCCATCCCTCACTAAAGCGGCCCAGAAGCAGAGCCGCAGAGGGCCTTTCGGTTGCTCTGAGTCCTGTCGGCAGAAGCACACGAGGACAGACACCAGAAGTGCCCCCTTGCCTGCCTGTTTGTTTTGGAAAGCTAGAAAGCAGAAACTGTTCCTCTGGGCCAGCCTCCCGCTGAGTGGCCACCCTCAGTGCCAGGCCAGGCTCTGGACGAAATCGATCTGGGCCACCTAGTCCCTGTTCTCCCTGCAGGGCTCCGCCCATGCTTTTCTAAGTTCTGGAAACTTCTCCAGAAGTCACTCTCCTGCCTGGCTCCCTCAGCCCCTGCCACCACATTTGCTTGAGTCAAGGTCTCACTGTAGACATCCAGATACAAAATAAACCCAGAGTCTGTCGGGGCCACAAGAGGCCCCAGCCAGGAGGGCCTTGTGTACTCTCCCCTCCCTCTTCCCAAATATAAATAAGGCTCTGGGGAAAAAAAAAAAAAAAAAAAAGAGGGAATGGGGACTGTCTACGATCCAGGCCAGCCCAGACCCCGGGGCCTGCTCTCTCTCTCTCTCTCTCTCTCTCTCTCTCTCTCTCTCTCTCTCCCTCTCCCTCTCCCTCTCCCTCTCCCTCTCCCTCTCCCTCTCCCTCCCTTTCCCTCTCCCTCCCTCTCCCTCTCCACCTCCACCTCCACCTCCACCTCCACCTCCACCTCCACCTCCACCTCCACCTCCACCTCCACCTCCACCTCCACCTCCACCTCCACCTCCACCTCCACCTCCACCTCTCCTCTCCTCTCCTCTCCTCTCCTCTCCTCTCCTCTCCTCTCCTCTCCTCCCCTCCCCTCCCCTCCCCTCCCCTCCCCTCTCCTCTCCTCTTTGGCACTATCCTTTCTCTAAGCCACTCAGTGATAAGACAGGAGTTCAACAGATGCCTCGAAGCAACGAACAATCCCCACAGGGACTAGAAGCCCCCACCCAGACGTGGGTGTCAACAGCTAGAAAGAAGAGCGTGTGACAACAACTCCATCTTGCAGCAGCAGCAGCCATGTGCTTGTGCCCCAAACCACTCCCTTTGCAGACGCCACTATGAGCCCTGATGCCGCAGAGGCAGTGGTTCGGGACAAGGATCTTGGATGCTGTGCCGGTTGCTGGACAACCAAGCTTAGCCTGGTGCTCCGTGAGCTAAAGCCCAGCTGGGTGACCGGGGACGTTATGTAACCACCCTTTGCCTTGATTGCAGCCACTGGAGAAAGAAAGTAATAAATCTTCCTGCTTTCTTAGGATGCTGGAAGGGTCAGATTAGCAGGGAGTAGAGAGGTCAGTGCAATGCCAGGCTCACCAGAATAACACAGGATAAACACGCCATGCTGCTACTGTCACCACTGCACTGAAAGCCAGGTGCGTGGGTAAAGGGGTCTGGGGCTCAGAATGACTCCTACAGTGACCATGATTCTACCCCACAGTAGGAGTCCCTGGCCCGAGGGAGGAGAGTAATTGGACAGGCCTAGGCAGCTAAGTGCCCCACAGCAAGGGGCCCTCTGAGCATTCCTGCTGGGCTTTGACAGGGGGTGGCCAGTTGGTTCCTGGAATGTCCAAGAAAAACAAACTGGTTATTCTGAGTGAAACTGCAGCCTGGCGGCAGGCTGGGTCTGCTTTAAGTTAAACACAGCATTTCTCAGATTCTTTTCATCTTCTTGCCACCGTGGGGTTCCAGAGACATTACCTCACCTCCCTTTCCTGCTCTGAGGAGGGGAAACTGGCAGGGGGTGGGGGTGGGGGCCTTGGGAGGAAAGGTTGGAGGTAGGCACCTCCTGTCTTAGGGCTGAGGTGCGGAGAGCCATCCTTCCTCCTTGGGTTCAGTCTCCCATGTGGGCTGGAGGCAGGGGCTGTGCCAGGAGCAGAGAACATGGCCAGGATTTGGTATTTAGCAGAGGATTAGAACATTTTCAAAGTACACATCTCTCCTAGGAGTGCTTGGAAGAAGCCGACTGTGGTTTTATGAGTCTTTTTGACCACTGTGTGATATTTAGACTTGAGGTAGCCAAGCACGCCAGCTCCTTGGCAGGAGTTTCTCTGTGTAGTCCTGGCTGTCCTGGAACTCACTCTGTAGACCAGGCTGGCCTCGAACTCAGAAATCCGCCTGCCTCTGTCTCCCAAGTGCTGGGATTAAGGCGTGCGCCACCACGCCTGGCTCATTTACTTATATTTTTATTAAATGTAGGACGACTTGCCAGAGTCAGTTCTTTCTGTCTGTCAGGTAGGACCTGGGGATAGAACTTGGGTTCTCAGGTTTGGCTGCAAGTGCCTTTACCTGCTGAGCCATCTCCCTGACCTTTTATTTATATTTTCACTTGTTTATAAAGTGATGGCCCCACTTCATAAAGTAGGGGAGGTAGGTGGGTCATTGTGTAATCAGTCCGGTTTCAAACTCCAGATTCCCCTGCCTCGGCCTCCCAAGTGCTGGATTTAAAAAGGTGTCCCCCAAAGTTTCTTAGGTATATAAAACAGGACCTTCTTGGGCAGCCTTCCAGGAAGTAGGATTTTTTTTTCTTTTCCGGATTTTTATGAAAACAAGCTCCACAATGGCTTCTGGAAACCCGAGGCCGGGAAGCAGAGAGCTTAGTTTCCTTCATTCTGCTCTGTGTCAGCAGGCTCAACTCCGAGCAAAACAAGCGTGGTGTCAGCCTAGCCCTGGGCCCACAGTCAGAGCCAGGCCAGTTGTCTGCACCTTTGCGATCAGCAGCGGCCAGCTGACTGCCCCTCGTTCTCTCCACACCCCTTGCTCTGTGCCCGGGGACTATGCAGGAGCCATGGCCACTGAGCCCCTTCACTCTCTGGGTTCATACGGAGTTCCTCTCACCGTGAGCCCCAGCAGGAAACCAAAGAGCAGGAGGGAGGGAGGCCCCAGGAGGTTTAGCCTGCGGCAGGAGGTGCACGGCAGCTCGTCGCATTCGTCCACCGCAGGCTGCAGAGGGTCCCAGCGATTCCTTCCTGTAGCTGTGTTTGGGTGCCTGTCACCACTTCCCTCTTCCGCTGTCACTGTTCTGGAACTCCGTCCTGTAGTCCGCTGCACCTTGCCCACCTCACTCTGCTCTCTGCCCCCTTGGAGTTGCTGTCTTTCTTTTGTTGGGCTCCTGGAGTAAGGAGATCACAGCGGGCGACAGCTTTTGAGATGCCAAATCTTTTAAGTTCAGACTCCATTTTAGAGAATCTGACCTGAGTTTGAACTCAGGTCGATTAACAGGATGGTACCTAGCTTCAGTTTCCAAGTTGCTCCCCTCCCCCCAACAAAATCTGAGGCTAGCTCCAGTCTCTAGGCTAATCCCCAACAAGACCAGCATTTCCCAGTTACACCCTCAACAAGACCAGCGTCTTCAGGTTATTCCTCCAACAAACCTGCACCCCAGGTTACAAGCCCACCCCTGCCTACAATGCAGGGGGAGCAGAAGTTAAGGTTATGAAATGACTCCCAGCACCAGCCAATTGTGTTAAAGACCACAGGAGCTTTCCACTTAGATGCTTGCACACATTCTCCCTGCTTGCTGCTTCCTATAAAGCCTTGCCCCATAGACATTTGGGGCTCCCCCCCCCACCAAAACCGTCCTGTGTGACAGCGGTGCGTTGATGGGGGGCGAGCTAGCTCGAATAGAATAAAGACCCTGCTGAGTTGCATCAGATCTGCTCCTGCCTGTTTTTGAGGATCACTAACATTTCCCTGGCACAACACTTTGTCCTCCTGTTCCATTCCCACTCAGTACGTGAAGGGTATGGATGAAAAGCTAGGAGCTCTAAAGAGAAATAAGAGAAATTTAAAATGCCACCGAGGGGGAAAAAAGCCACTGAGGGGAAAAAAAAAGCCACTGAGATAATAAGAAAATAAAGATATTGAGAAGGTATCCAGAAATTTCCTAGAAGTGAGAAGTAATTCATTATTTCCAGGTACAACTACTTTAAAATGTTTTAATAGATAGATAGATAGATAGATAGATAGATAGAATGAATCTGTGTTTGTGTGTGAGCGCATGAGTGTGTGAATGTTTGTGTGAGTGTGTGAATGTGCATGAGTGTGTGTGAGTGTATGTGTGTGTCTGTGTTTGTAAGTGTGTGTGTTGTGTATGTGTGTGTGTGTACACCACATGTGTATGCAGGTGTCTTTGGAAACCAGAAGAGTGTTGGATGCCCAGGAGCTGGAGTTAAAGGCAGTTGTGAGCTGTTCTCCTTGGGTTCTGGTAATGGAACCCAGGGCTCCCAGAAATGCAGAAAGCATGCTTAACTGCTAAACCATTTCTCCAGCCCCACATAATTACTTTGTTTATAAAGGATGCTCCATTTTCCTGGGATATTATGACCATATGTGAAAATATCCTCCCAAATTCTCCTGCTAGGGATATGGTATCTAAAAGATAGCTATTACATGGGGTGTGGAAAAGGATATAGTTTGTTTGCTTGTATTTTGTTGTGGCTGTTATTGGACTTTTGCTTGGTTCATTTTTGGGGACATTTTGGAGATGTGTATTTGATTTTGAAAGCCAGAAGAGAGCATTAGAGCATTGAAGCTGGAGTCCCACAAAGCTGAGCATCACCACGTGTGGGTTCCAGGAACCCACCTGAACTCATGTCTTCTGGAAGAGCAGCAAGCTCTTCTGATCCCTGAGCCATCTCCAGTCTCAGCTTGGAATATGTTAAAAGGAGAAAAAGCATACTGAGCATTGGAAGCCAATTTATTTTTCCTACGACTAAACCACAGTGAACCAATCTTTCCCTCTTCCATTGTCACCTAAGTGTTAGAGATCTTAGGTGAAGTGTATTGGTTCCCATCGGGTACACAACAAAGCCTCTCACCAGAGCTATGACAGTCACTTGTCCTGGACACAGACCTGCATTTCTCTTCCTCTCATCCACTGGGCAGCTTGCATTTTCTTGCAAGGCTGGTTGAAGGCACATAGATGTTATCATGCAAACTATTTTGGCTAACGGATTGTGAATGGAAGGACACTCCATAATGAATGAGTCAATGTACCCATTAGCTCTTGGATGAACTTACAGATTAAGCCAGGCCAAGTCTGGATAATGTTACTAGCCATTCCTGAGGGCAGGCTAAGACAAAGGACTCTCTCTCTTTTTTTTTTTTTTTAAATTTTTCAAGACAGGGTTTCTCTGTGTAGTCCTGGCTGTCCTGGAACTCACTCTGTAGACCAGGCTGGCCTCAAACTCAGAAATCCACCTGCTTCTGCCTCCCAAGTGCTGGGATTACAGGCGTGCGCCACCACCGCCCGGCTTGACAAAGAACTCTAAAAGTCAAAGTAGACACTGACTTTGGAGATAAGATAATAAACAAAGAAAGTGCTTATATTGGGAGAAAGCAATCTGAGGTGGGACCTGTGCTGAGACCTGGGCTCCTGCTATGAGTCACCAAAGCCCAGGTAGTCAGCTTGGGTTGAGCATGAGGGCTTGCTGGCTGGACTGGCCCTGAGCCTCCCTGTCCTGCACATGCCTGGGAGCTTGATGGAGAGGAAACGGGGCAGATGTAAGCACACAGAGGAAAAGCTGCCAATATCTTCTCCCTGTCAGTGGATGTGGAACGCGGGTCATTGTGACCAGGACCTTCTGTTACCAAACTCAAGGCCACACTAGGAAGCCCAAGTTTGGCAACTGGTCGGCAAAAAAAGATTTATTCAGTGTGGCTATGTTAGGAGGGACAAAGAGATCCATTGAAACAACCCCCTCCACACACACTTCTAGTCTCTATCCAGGGTTCTAAGGTGGTACTCAAGTTTGAACAGATGGCCAGATATGTGAGATCTAAGCAGTTAAGATGTGGCCCTGTCCACCACTGAGTCATCACTGCCAGCGCTTCAGTCTTGTATTCAAGATGATCTGACAACTTAGACTTGTGTGAAATCCTTTCTGGGAACGAGCTTCCCTTTTGGCGGGCACCAGGTTTTTCCTACTACCAGCATGAGGTTTCTGGGACAATGTCAATGTCCTTGGGACTGAAAGAAACAAGTGTATTTTCAAAATGTAACCAATGCTAGGGGTGGTAGCTCATGTCTTTAATCCCAGCATTTGGGATGCAGAGGTAGGGGGATTTTGGTGGGCCTAAGGCAAGTGTTCTCATAACCTAAGAGGTTACAGGTTAGTCAAGACTACATAGTAACACTGTGTCTCAAAAACAAAATTCTTGCCATATTGAAGAGATGACATTCAGAGCTGTTAAGATGCCAAGGACCTGGCCCCAAACTAGCAGATTTCAGATGTAGTCATGGCTTTGTCAACTACTTGATAAACTCCACATGGGGTTTTAAGTAGAAAACCAGTTAAGCCTTCCCCAGGTTGGATCCCTGGAAGCTGTGGACTTATACATGCATGTTCATTGACCAGTCGCTGGAGTCCACCTTCAGTTGAGGACAGAACCTCAAGTGGGTGGATGCGAGAGCGTCAATGGAGGAAGCAGACACAGGACACCTTTTAGTTCTATGAGAGGACAGAGAGCAAACACCTTGGTATGACTTGATCCTACTCTGACAACCTGCATCTCTCACAGGCTTTATTTATACACACAATCATTGATTACAAAACTTAAAAAAAATTTAAAAAAATTTTTATTTATGTATGAATGCACACCAATAGAGGGCAACAGATTTCACTACAGATGGTTACTGTTGTGTTTTGTTTTTTAAAGTCAGAATATGTTGGATAGAGGAGTGGTGTGCTGAGGTGGGAGGGGTGCTTCGTTGGGCCCATGCCAAGGTATCCCTTCCCCCTGGGGTACCAGCCATAAGACAGCTATAACATGGACTAGTTCATTTAGGGCATGGGGAGCCGGGAGAAGATAGACACTGAGACAGAGACGGGGTGGGAGGTGGAAGGGGAGAGAGGGAGAACAGGTTCAGAGAGAGAAAGGAGTCAGAGAATAAGAGAGTAAGAGATGGATGGGGGGCAAATAGCCCCTTTTATAGTAAGCCAGGCATACCTGGCTGTTGCCAGGTAACTGCAGGGTAGAGCCTAGAAGGAATGCTAACAGTTGTGAGCCACCATGTGGTTGCTGGAAACTGAACTCAGGACCTCTGGAAGAGCACCCAGTCCTCTTCACTGCTGAGCCATCTTTCCAGCCTCTGATTACAAAACTTTGTAATGTACATTTTCTAAAGATCTTCCTTAATTACATAAGAATCTTAAGGTAAACAAAGCAAGCAAACATCAGGTTTCATGAGAACAAAATTCAGTTTTCTTTTAACTCAATGTCTTTTTCCTTAAAATTGGTTATAGATGTTATTGGTTTACAGTTAGAGAAGTACTAGACAGAACGGCTCTGTTTTGAGTTTGGTGCAGAGTCAGTAGTCAAGAAGCTATTTCCTGGTACGTGTTAGTTCAAGCTTGTCCTGTATTATTTTATCAATCTGCCATGATAGATACCGAGATTCTCTGAGAAGTCCGGTCTCTTAGTCCCTTACCTTGTTCAATTTTTCCTTTTCCTCTTTTATTTGCCTTTTCTATTGGACAGGGTTTCTGTCCTAGTCATGAGACCACTATCTTTTCCTTTGACTTTTTAAAACACCACGCAGCCTCTTCAGCAGCACGCAATCGTTTAGGCAAGGGCAATCATCCTTTTATGTTCTGGAGGCCAGACACTGAGCCAAGGTGTTCTCCATGTCTTTGTCACGAATCCTTGTTCCAACATGATCCCTCTTTATTACAACTGTAAACTCCTGGTAGTCACGTCACATCAGGTAGAACATCAGAATTCTACCTACCAAAACCATCTGTCCTGCCTTCAAGAAGGCACCAAGACCCTCATCAATTAATCAAAATCCTTTTCCTGTCCATACCAGTGTGTGTGTGTGGGGGGGATGTCCCTCATTTCCTATTTGTAAGGGTGAACATGCACAGAGTAGCATGAGGCCCTAAGGCTTAAAACAGTAATTTGTAATCCACCAACTCCTAGAATTTCCCTGTACTTTTCTTAATGATTTTTTTCAGATCCTGTATCTCATTATTATTACTAAGGCCATTTATGAATGATCTAAATGTACACCTGCATGTCAGAAGGCATCAGATTCCAGAATGGATGATAGTGAGCCACCATATGGTTGCTGGGTATTGAATTTCAAGAGCAGACAATGCTCTTGACTGCTGAGCCATCTCTCTAGCCCACAAATACTTCTTTAAAATAGACAAAAACAGAAAAACGCCAATAGAAACAAAAGGTAGTCAAGGAGGGGCTGGGGAAATGGCTCAGCTGATAAAGTGCTTGCCATGCAATCTTGAGGACCCTCAGGGAACCTGGCAAAGCCCCTCAGTATGGTAGTGTGCTCCTACAGACCCAGCAGAGGGGAGGCAGACACAGGCAGACCCCTGGGACGCCCTGGCCAGCCGGAAAAGGGATGAGTCACTGTTAGCAAGCATTCTATTTTTAGGAAACCTGCTTTATCTATGGAGGTGTCCAATGGGGAAAGGATTTCATCTCACAAAAGCAAGCACATCCTGACGTGAAATTTCTGGTTTCCTTGGAGACTCAGTTGTGTCATATGATGTTTCCTCTGGAAACTCTCTTATGAGAGGATGTTTTTGCTAAAGCAGATACGTGGGATGTTTTGCTAAGAACAAACGTGGTGTTTTTCTGGAAGCAGCCAGGAAAAGGGGCATGTGATGTTTTGCTAGAGTGGAGGCTTGAGAGGACATGTGATGTTTGGAAAGGATATTAAGATTGACCCGACAGTGGACGGTGCTGGCTGGTATTGGTACACCTTACCATTCTTGGCTGGTCATTTGTCATAGAGAAATGCACCAAAAAACTTCGGGTGGTGTTCTGGTTGCTTCTAGATGCTTCTGTGAACTCGCATAGATTGGTAGAGCCTCTCGAGTTTCTTCTGCTTCGTGAATGGTGTTTTAGAGTGGATCAATGCCGATTTGTATGAACTGAACTGCTGACATCCTGACAATGCTGACTGGATTCGCTTCAAAGAACAGTTTTTAAACAAGTCCACGTCCTCCTTTGCCCTATTAACCTTTCCTTCCCACTGCCTCTGGTGGGTGGTGGGCTAGAAGGGAGGTTAAAGCGTTTATGAACCCTTATTAAAGTACGTTTTGAAAAATCAGCGTTTACAACATCCAGCCTATGGGAGAGTGAGTGTGTGGTAAGGTCCCAGTCTTGCACTAGTGACATCTGCAGCGGGATGACTCTGTTATTAAGACTATACTTTAATTACAGCAGCATTCAAACTTGTACCCTCTAGATGCCAGTAGCGTCTCTACAGGGTTGTGACAAAAATGTCTTTAGACACTGACTAACGTTCCAAGTGTGTGTGGGAGGGAGTACAAATACGCCCCTAGTTGAGGACCACTCAGTGTATAGGGAATATAGGCGAACACCTATAGTTGTGCTTATATGGTTAAAGTAGACTTTATGAACACTTACTAATTACCATTTTATACGTGAAGGAAGTATAGAAGAGAGGCCAAGGAACTCCCTCAGGGTTACATCTGTGAGCGGAGAGAACGCGACTGTTTCACGCCGGCTGTCTTGCCTACTGTCCTTGAGGTTTGGCCAGCTCTACACACTGTAATGTCAGGCTCATATTTCGGTGTAAAAATCTTGGGTCAGGGGCTGGGGAAATGGCTCAGTCATTAAAGTCACAGCAAACATATGGACCTACGTTTGGTTATCAAGTATTCGTGTAAAAGTAGCCAACTGCTGAATTCTGGGTTCAGTGAGACTCTCAGAATCTATATAGAAAGTAACTGAGCATTAACCCTCAGCACTGACCTCTGGCCTCCACACGTGTGCATGTGCCACTCACAAATATACACATCATACCCATTCACCTACCCCCCCCAAAAAAAAGAGTTCCGAGTAAGGTCCATTCAGTGTGGTCCACTGAGACCAGTGGTGTCTGAGACCCTCACATGCATGCATACCTCAACCCCAAACTGGCTGAGCTGTGGCAACAGCACAGTGGACAGCTGGTCCAGAAAGCAGCTCTAGGCAGGGCCAGCAGGCCTTCCTCATACAGAAACTCAAACTTACTAGAGATATAGAGGCACATGTGGCTGGGCCAGGATGTGGGAGGTGTGGGGAAGCACAATCCGCGGTGGAGAAGCAATGGCTGGTCATTTTTCCCAGTTTCCTCTCTTCTGGCCTCCGAGCACCCAGATGGCTATTCTCTTTCCTCCCCATGAAGCAAGCAGTTTGGTCCAACCCGGAGGAGTGCTCACATGATGCCCGCTGGGTACTATAACTTTGGCTAGTCATAAGGTAGAATTGCCTGGCGAAATGCTTGGCACGCTATATTACCAGTTCCGTGAGAACGGGGCCTATATGTGGTTCGCACAAGTGGAGGTTGGAGAGGGATGGATGTAGGATGGGAGGAAACTGGGAGAGCGGGCACTGTGCGAGCTCTGGGTACAGGGAAGCGGCAGCAGGTGTCACCCCGGTTCACACACTTGCTTCAGTGCAGCCGCTGCAGAGCCTTCAGTGACATCTCGGACCTGCACTTAGCCTCCTTGGCACCCACAGAACAGAGGCACTTGCAGAACCGGAAGGACGAGCCTCTATGGACATCTGGGTCTTTTTAATTTGCTGTGCCGGGGCTGGGCACAGGCCCTTGTAAGGCGACGCTCCTAGAGCTGCACTTCCAGCCCTTGGTTCTTTTTTTGAGTGTCTTACTTTGTAGGTCAAGATGATCTTGAATCCATTATGTAGACCAAGAGGATGTTAAACTTGAGGTCCTCCTGCCTCAGCTTCCCAAGTGCTGGAATTACAGGTGTGTGTCTCCCAGCCAAGGCTCCAATGTTTTGGTGGGAACTTCTCCTGGAACCATTTCAGACAGAACACTGGCTGGTCAAGCATCCTCTCCCTGTGGTCCTGGTGGTGTCCTCCCGGCAGGAACGCTGCAAGGTGGACAGGCGCTGAGTCCACAACGCGCTGGGCTCGAGGCTTCCTGCTAAGGCTTCACGGGTTAGACGGCTGCAGCTTCCTTTGAGCCACCTTCAGAGTCCCTGCAGACATCAGCTCTTGAGAGCTCCCCGGAGGCCGTGGGGTCAGTGACTTGCTTCCCACAGGCACCTCACACTTGCGTGCAGTAGGCTCTAAGTCACGGCACTGCGGGTGAACTAAGCTTGTGGTTTTCAACTCTTGCTGCTTCTACACTCTTTTCTGAGGCTCATTTCATGTCCAGGCTGCACCCAAGGCCACTCTATCTCAATCTTGGGGTGTGGTTCTCTAACCAGCTTTTTAAAATGTTCCCCAGGTGCTGGGGAGAGGTCAGAAGCACAGCGCTTGCCTGGCTTGTGCAGTCCTGGGCTCAGTCTTCAGTGCTGAGGGGGTAGGGCATGTGGGGGCAGTTATGACCCCACCCCCAGGCAGATGAATAGAAAAGAGCGCACTTTCCTCTCTCCAATCTAGGGCCTGCTCACTTTCTTCTTGCTGGGCTATTTTTACAGGATTACTTGCTTGCTTTGGTGTTTCTCTGTGCAGAATCCTTTGAGGTTGCTCTCCCTGACAGGTTATGGCAATAGTCTGGGAAATATTTTCAGAACTGCAAATGTTCTTTCTTTGAAGCTATTTCAAAACAGGCACAGAAGATCCAAGCTAAATGTGAAACAGCTGGCTGGGTGGGTGGGGGAAGGATGCCACCACTCCAGGCTCCAGGACAGGTCCGAGGTCTTGTGTGAGCGTGGTCAGTTCCCAGCCCACATCTGCATTGACATTCAGGGTTTGCTCCTTCAGCTCCATGCTCTTCAGCTCCAGGTGAGGATGACTGCAGGAAGCCACACAACTGCCTATTGTTTTCTGAACGCCACAGCTCCCAGATTACCTTGATATTTCCTACAAGAATCCCCTCTCTCCACTCTAGTTTAAGAAAGTGAGTATTCAATCTGCCTCTTTACCAAGAGAATGAATATACTGCAGGCTGGGTTCTCTGGGACCCCTTCTGTCTGCTTCCTTCAGAGGCTGTGACAGTCTTCTATGCCAGTCTGTTTTGAGGTGTTGGCTTTCTTGGGTACACACTGGATAGGTCCCGTCCTGAGCCTGGAGGAGACTGCAGAATCTCTTCTGGCAAGGTGACCTTTAACCCAGCCCATTCCTGAGGTCGCGCCAGCCTTCTTACCTGACTAAGGTGGCACAAAGTCTCCCCACAGCCTTCTGTTCTGTGCTTCTGGCCATGGGTCAGATTCAGAGGTGAAGACTGGGAGTGGGGGGGGGGTAAGATCTGCCCCTACATTGCGAGATAAAAGCAGGAAGAGGAGCCTGAAATCTGCGCCAAGAAAATCCTAATTACCAGATGCAGAAACCATAAATGAAGGGAAAGATTAAAAACGTAAGTCTTGATTATCTTCTAACAGCCAGTTCCAGCCACGTTTATTACTCAGCTCATGTTGGAATAACAGTGGACAAAAATAGAAACGGCCTGGCTTTATAAAGCCTCTGCCTTTTCTGTCCAGTCAGGGAACCTTACCACATGGCTCAAAGACCCCAACAGTGCGGGACCTGGGGGGATTTCTATGGGCTCTGACATCAAGCTGCATGCAGAGGCCGGAAGGGCGGGCCACTTGGCCTTGCTGGGGCCTTCTGTGAGGTAGAGAGCTGCTGCAGTCCCAGAGAGAGGACTGGGCTGTGGGGCAGTCTGGTCTGGTGTACATAGCCATAGAGCAATGGCGGTATGGTGGGGGCCTTGTGCCACTGACTCTAGCCCAGGAAAGCAGCCCTGGGCGGAGCCTCTCTGAGGACTCTCCAATGGTAGCTGCGGCAGGGAGGGACAGGTACATGAAGCAGGTTTCATGCCCTTTCCAGATCTTCAGGAACCCCTAGGAATGTTTCCTCAGCCACTAGCTATGCACAGTGATGTGGCACCTGGGATTCCCAACAGCAAATGTGGCTCACAGTGATCTTCCCGCTGTGTAGTCCTGGGTCTCTTGTTAGGATCTTGGCTGGGGCCTCCTGGAGCGCAAGTCAAGCGATAGCCATCTTGGAGGGCTTGGGAAGCCTCGTTCCTGCTCCTGAGAAAGGCTAGGCAGGAGGAGCCTTTTCTGACTGAAGCTTGCCCAGCTCAGGCCACCTGCTTTCTGGACCGCAAGGCCACTGCTTTGCTGTGTGACTCTGAGCTGTCAGCGGTGCCCACCCCAGCTCCTCCAGGCTGGGTACACAGTGCTGCTATCTTAGGGGCTGCTTGAGCTCAAACAGGCCTGTCCCGCCTTTGACGACCTTTCCCACCACAAGGCAGGCAGAAGGTGACTTCAGTTCATCATGGGCTCCTATGAAAGGCAGAAAGAGCTTGTGTCAGGGGTCTGAGGGAGATGTGAGGGGACTGAGGGCACAATGCTGAGGGTGGGCGGTTGTCCCTCAGCTGGAGATTACCCCCCCACCCCCACCCCCGCGTGGACTCATGGACTGTACTTAAGTTTGGAAGAGGAGCTCCCCCCATTCCATCAGAAGGCAGACCGTCCCTGCCTGCTGCCTCTCCACTTCGGATCCCATGACCCCACTGCATTCGCGGGGTGAGGCAAGCCCATCTGCCCAGGGTGGGCACACACTCACCCATCATGGTGGCCTGTTTCAGAAACTGGAAGCTGGTTTCAAATGTCATCTGCTGCAAAGGGGAGGAGCTTGACTGGATCCCAAAGCGATTGAGCGGCTTATAGACACCCTCAAAACACATATAATCAGCCACCAGGGAGAGATGGCGAGGATCAACTGCGATGCCTGTCACAGGGGCAGAGAATTAGGAAGGTTAGACAGAGACTGAGAAACTGAGGAAGCATTGTCTCACACAAGGCAGGCTACAGCCAGACCCCAGATCTCTCCGCTCCTCCACCTCCTCGTCCGGCCGTGAAAGCCCTACATCTGGCCCAGGGACTGTCCTGACCCCTGCATCTTGCGCATCATGCCCACCCAGCAGCACAGGAATGAGACTGCCTAAGTGTCCTGCTTCTACCTGAGAGCTAGACCCTCGAAGGACCAAAGCCATTCATTGTGAGCTTCACAAAGGCACCAGTAACTGGGACACTGCCTCAATTATCAAAGCCACCATCGTCCACACTCCCTCCTGGGGACTCTCAAATGACTATAGTCCCGGTACACTCAGCAACCACGCCTCTATTCCCACCAGAATGCAGGCTGACCACCTCAGTTCTCTTGCCCTGGCCTTCGGGCACTCCGACTAGACCAGCGCTGTCATGCCCCACCTACCGTACACGGCGAACACATCCTTAATCTCCTTCTCGATCACCCGCAGCGCAGCCTCGATGCCGTAAGTGTTGGCCATGGCGTGGATGTCGTTGGAATAGAGGCGGCGCAGGTCCAGTACCTGGACAAGGGAAGAAGGAATGGACAAGTGGCCCATGGCCAGCTTTGTCCCGCATGGATGTCCCCAGTATTCTTTCTTGCCTTGTGCCCAGTGGCTGGGGGTGGGGTGGGGGTGGGGCAGCTGGTGCCAAGCGTGCGGAGGCAGCCTCGGCAGGCAGGAGGGTTGCCACACACCAGTCAGGACCCTAGACTGTTTTGCTTTTGCGACCAATGTAAAGAGACAACTTAGGACACACTTGAAATTAAGCAAGAAACAGTTTTTTGTTCATTATTATTCTTGTAACAGAAATCTGTTCACTGGGATGGTGAGGAGAGGTTCCTCAGCAGAGACCCTCGAACACCTCTCCAGGGTGCACGGGGCAGAACAGGTTGGATCCCACAATTTACTCGGCCTCTCCAGAGGCCTGAGGCTCCAACTGAGCCCTAAGGCTCTCGGTGGCACTACCCAGCAGTAGTCACAATGTGCAGGAGACAGGGACAGGAGGTACAGATCCTTTCCATTCTTCCCCAGGGCAAGCTCTCGGGAAATGCTCTAGAGCACCGCAGGTGTGGCAGACGAGGCACGGGATCCTGGATAGTGGAGCACGGGTGAGGGCCAGAGCAGCCAAGGTCCTAAGTGTAGGACAAAGTCTTATGCCCTGGGGTGAAAGCATCTCAGAGAAAAGGACTAATGACCAGTGGGATGGGAGCACGGGGTCTCCTTCAGCTTCACGCAGGGAGCGTGGGCTGAGATGCAGCTACAAAGTGAGCCATACGCGGGCCAGGGATGCAGGCACTGTTTCTTATACTCTACTCTGAGAGCTTCTCCAAGAGAAAAGGAAACAACATAACAGGGTTCTTACACGATGCTGAGAAAGCCCCGGCTAACGCTGAGCAGGTCTCTACGCTGCAAACCTAACAGACAAGGGGAGTCCTTGGGTCACAGATGAGCGCACACTCAATCTGGGGTCCACAGTGCAGCACGAATGACTCAGCAGGGTCCAGAGCCAGCTGACTGAGTCACCTCCCAGTGCCTGGCTCCCCAAAGAACATGAGGTTGTGGAGGGGATTTGTCCCGGACCGGCCACCAGTCCGCAGGGCCACGTACCTCAGAGTACTTAAACAGCTCGGGGAGGTTGATGCCCTCCGTGTTCAGCACGAGCTCCTTCTCATTCTTACTGTTGGTCGTTTCATTCAGGAGGCACCGAGTGATGCCCTTGGTCGTATAGACAATGGCATTGTGGGCCAGGGACACAACCAAGGAGCTCATGTCAAAAGTAATCTTCATCAACGGCAGCTTCACAGTCACCTATGGGAGAGAGAACGCTGGGCCAAAGAAGACAGCCCCCCACCCCGCCCCCAGCTCTTGTGAACCGGGCTGGGGCCTTGGGTCTACTTCAAGGAGCCGTCAAAGCCCATTTAACATTCTCCTGGCTGGGGAGATGGGTCCCGCTGTAGAAGTGGGCAGGTGGACTGAACACTGCACCCATGTTCAAGGTGGGAGCAGCTGACAGGTGTCCAGTCCACGCCACTGCCTGTCCTCTCCGTGGCCACAACACAGTGCCTGCTGCTTTAGGCTGCAGGTCCCACCAGTGAGTTTTGTTATCCATGCTTGGGAATCATGGAGTTTGATTCAAGAGAGGAATAGTCTATGTCAATAACAAAACACTCAACCACCCAGGCCTCAAAGGAACCATGAAATTCTCAGGATGGGGTACCGGGGACCTTCTAGAACAAGCTGAAATGAGGGCTTGCTGTCTCCTGGCAGGAAGAAAGGGAGCTGCCCTGCCTGTGATGTAGGTGACATGCTTGTGCTTACATTAAATGAAGTGACTCATTTGGAAGGTCCCATCTGCTAGGTCTGCAGTTGAGACTCACACATACACTCTCTCTGAGCACTATGGGTTGGAATGTGGAACGGGTAAGGCTGTGTTTTAGAGCACAGGGTCACCAAGCATTAAGAGATTCTTCAGGGGTGCTAGAGAAACGTGGTTAATAGTGGCCGCTCTTCCAGAGGACCTGGGTTTAATTCCCAGTACCCACACCATGGCTTACAACCATCTGTGACTCCATTTCAAAGGCATGCTCTTTTCTGGCCTTCATGGGAATTGCACATACGGTGCAAGGGGTGTTAGCCACACTCACAGGCAAACACCCATGCAGGCAAAGTATTAAAACAAGAAGGCTGAGGTTCTTCAGGGAATATTCATGCAGGAAGAGCAGTGGGTTAAGCAGTAAGCTTCTACATGAGGGTCAGGCTAGTCATAAGGCCCCGGCCCAGCCATATAGACACTGACCTGGCACCACAGGTTCTTCTCGGTGTCATACTGGTAGTCCTCAATGAACAAGTGGGACTCCCGCACAGCCTGGATCCGGCGCTCCACGGCCTCAGCGCCCTGTGGCCCGGAGGGGCGGTGGGGAGGGGTCTGGGATGATTCCTCAAGGCCTGAACCTTCTTCCTCATCTGGCTCCGGGCCCCGGTGGGCACCTTCCCCTTTGATGTTCCCTTCATCTTGCACATCCTCTTCCTCTTCCTCCTCCCCTTCTTCCGCACTCTCATAGTCAACCTGGCAGGACATGAGATACAGGCAGTCGGTGCAGGTCCCAGTCACCTGCATGTCACCTACGGAACAACCCCCGGCCACCTTCCTCCGTCTGCCTCCCTCCGCCTGCCCTCTGCGTCAGCCACCACTCGGTCCTGATGTCCCCTCAGAGGCAGCTCACCTGCCACACAGCTTCCCTGGATCACCACTGACCTGAGAGTCCCCCCAGCCCCTCTGATCTTCTCTCACGGCCCTTGGGATAGGTTTGGGGACAGTGAGGGAGGTCATGTTCTCACTGGACAAACAGCAGACTCTAACTTCTTGTCAGTGTTCTCTGGGTCTTTGAATCTGACTCTCAGGGCTAGCCAGAGTCTAAGTAAAGTCTTATCTGCCTACTCAAGAGGTATGCTGGACAGACAGGTCTTCGTGCAGAGTTCTGGTGGGTTCCCAGTATGACACAGTGGCATGGTCAGGGGGAATCGCTCATGTGTGAGCACAGCCCCGCACCCCACCAGCACCCCTCACCTCTTCCTCTTGCTTCTCCTTGCGTTTGGTGTCAGAGGCATCTGCATCGCCCTCCTCAGCTTCAGCATCCACAATGTTCCCCTCCTCTTCCTCATCCCTTTCGTCTTCTCTCTGTGGTTTGAAGTCGGGGAAAGAAATGATCAGTTCTACTAGTATCCAGTAGTCAGCGAATCCGTCTGCCCACTCGATGGCCCGGCTCCCTAATGCTGTGGCCACCTTCCGGCTGTCCGTCTCCACCTCTCCATCAGCCTCCTCTAGCCGCTCAGTCCCTAACCCAGCCCTTCTACCCAGCCTGCTCACCTAGCCTTGGGCTTGCGAGCCTCTTTCCCGCGAAGTCCCATACAGCGCAGCGGGCTTGCTGTGGCGTCTGCGTCACCCTCACACTTCACCTAGCTGCCCTGTCTTCCCTCCTTACTCGTTCCTTAGTTCCCAAGAGCTTACTACAGTCTCTCCTTCTGAGTTCACATCACATAGTCATTACCCTCTCTTGTACACCATAATATTTTGGTTAAAGGGGTTAGTGATGCAGTTGGATGGGAGAGGGCCGCCCACAGTCGTTACATGACATCACATTGCCCCAACATTGTGGGTGGGAAGGAGAAAGCTGCCTTTTCCCTTCCGGGCCTTGGTTCCTAGTTTCTTTGCCTCTCTCTGGCGAAGTTGAACACAGTCGTGTCAATCTGTGCCTGAGTTACTGAAACGGCAGAGCCACAGGACAAGAGGAACCTAGGACAACTTTTCTCTGATCTAGGCCCAGACAGGTGACACGGAGCGAGGCAGGGCATTCCCAGTCCGTGTGACAGGCCACCAGGGCAGGCTCACTGCATCGGCACTGACCTCTGTTTGCGCCCTAGAAGTGCCCTGTCCCTGGCCCTAGGGACTTCCCGTACTACTCCTTATCTGGCCCTCTTCCTCCTCTCCTGCTTTGCCACCAATAGTTTTTCTTCCCCCTTTTCACTGTGGCTCAACTTATCTGCTTCAAATCACTTCTTCAGTCAGAGCCTTGGCGCTTTGGGGGAAGTTTAACGTTTGAAAGGAGAACAAGAACTTTCAAAGGCTTAGTGCGCCACCCTTGGCATGGAACATCTTACAGAGTCTGTAGGTCTCGTCCAGAACTGAGCAAACCATACTGCTGCCAGCCTCGCTGGCCTGGCCCATCATGCCTGGGCGAGGGCAGCGGGTAAACGCCGAGGTACGTGGAGAGATGAGCTAGCACCACGAAGTCTTGCAGAATGTTGAGAACGGTCATAAAACCTCCCCGAGAGAAGCCCTTATGGAAGCCCTCCAAGCCTCTCAGCCTTGAGATCGGTCCTGTGCACCTCACAGGGCTCCTGGCGTTTGCTTACCCGACTCCTCCCCGAGTCCTCAGTGTCATCGAGGTCCTTCTGGGTAGCTCTCCGAGTATTCACGCTTCTGAAAGCCGACGCTTTGCTGTTCTTCTTTTTGATAGCTTCCATTAGTAGCTTAAAGAATCTGTATGAGAAGAGAGCCAGCCAGCCCATCAGATAAGTATATCTGTCCCTCTCAATGCTAAAGGGTTTGCATGGGAGCCAGCACACGGGACCGAAGCCAGTCTCTCCTACCCACCTCTACCTGCTACTTGCTGAGTCAGAAAGAACACCAGTTCCACACCCCAGCCTGCCTCATCTGGATGCAGTCTGCCACTCCTAAACTAACATGCCTCGGACTGTGACAGGCAGTTTCGTGTACTTTTTTTTTTTGGTTTTTAGAGACAGGGTTTCTCTGTGTAGTCCTGGCTGTCCTGGAACTCACTCTGTAGACCAGGCTGGCCTTGAACTCAGAAATCCGCCTGCCTCTGCCTCCCAAGTGCTGGGATTACAGGCGTGCGCCACCACGCCCAGCCGCTTCTTGTACTTTTTAACTTGTCTAAAAATGTGGCTTTTAGTAAGGTGCAAGCGGATTTCAGCCATCATGTACTTTCCTTAAGGCTTGGTCCGGCTTGTATTTGGTAAATGACAGAGCGCCACTGTGCTTGTCATCCAGTCACGACAGCAGAACCAACTGTAGAGATGGGAACACAGCCTGGGACAGCACACACCCTCCCAGACATCTGTAGAATCTCAAGAAAGAAGGTCTGTCTGGGTCAGAGGAATCTGTACCCTCACACATGGAAGCCCCAAACACTGAATGAACAAGAGAAGACATTAAAGTGCGCTGGGACTTCAAAGGGTAACGCAGTGGACTTTGGCATGGTCACACCAAATCTATCTGAAGAACTCATGGGTCCCTCTCTTCTTCTCCTCCCCGAGTCACCTCCCCTAACCCCATTTTAAGGGTCCCTCGGATTTCGGCCTGCCCCGGTCCCACTTTTATTTTAATACCTCTCACCCCTGCTGGGCACTTGGAGTATCCCAAAGTGGACTGAGTTAACTACACAAAGCCTAAGTGCTCACCCAAGCCCTGCACTCATCCATCCCGTGATCTGAGTTCTAGTCTGTGCTTAGCCTACACCAGTCCTGGAGGCAAGAGAATTATAAGAAGACAGGCTCCCAGCCTGGAGTCTTCATTTGAAAGGTAGGTCAAATGCTTTACTGTTTTTGTCATTAAAACCTAAAGAATGTCATCCTTTCCCTGTTTCTGCTTTTAAAAGATGTATGTATTTTATATGTTGAGTGTCTGCATGCATGTATGTACCACATGTGTGCCTGGTACTCATGAAGTCCAGAAGAAGGTGCCAAATTCCCTGTACTTGAAGTTACAGATGGTTGTCAGCCACCACGTATGTGCAGAAATCAAACCTGGACCGCTGCAAGGGGGCTCTTAGGGTCTGTGCCAACGCCCCAGCCATTTTTTTTTAAACTTTTCAAAGAGTGTACAGGTTATCTGAGACCCACTGATAAAGGGGCAAGCCTGCTCACCAGGTGCTGAGGAATGGGGGCAGAGGGGAGGCAGCGGGGAGGCAGGGCAGTCCCAGGACTGGAAAGACACAGTTCATGTGGAGAGAGCAGACGCTGGAGAACGGTGAGAGCCTTGATTGAGTATGTTATAAGGATCATGTACCAAGGGCACCCCAGAGGCGATCGGAGAAGGCAGAACGGGGTGCTTCCCTCCAGAGACTAGGGTTAGCGCTGTCTTCAGGCACCTCTGCCCTGCCTCAGTGTGGACACTCCAGCTCTGAGGTTCCTAGCCCGCCATTCGCAATGGTCCACCTGTCCTACTCCCAGGGACCCTCTGGGCATCTGCACTCTCAGCGATAGTCCCGGTCTTACTGCCATCCCCCAAGGCTAGGCCGCGGTGCGAAGGAACTCCTCTAAAACATCCTCCCTCTGGGGCTCCTTTCTACCCTGCCTGCAGCTTTTGGAGTCCAGAACTACGGAGGACAAAGGTGACGGTGGAGCAGCAGGATGCTTGAGGATGGCAGACAGCAGGGCCTTCCTGCAGGGGCTGCCCATGTGCTCTTCTGGGATTGTGCGAGGGCCAGGAGAGTGACGGCCCTCGGTGATTGTTCCGTGAGGGCCGTGCTAGCCTGCAGTGTGGCAAATGAAAGGACCAGGAGAGGCGTACGGCAGAGGAGCCGCCCATCCCACAGAAACGACCATGACCTGGGAACAGGGCCCTTCAGTGTCCCCCAAAGTGTCCCTCGCCATCCCCAGGACCTGCTGCTTCAGGAGTCGCTCCTGCTCAGCTGCCCTGGCTGCAGAGGTGGGCTGACCCCACGGCTGGGACAGGGGCAGGAGCTGCAGCCTTGACTCAGCTCAGGGCTCCTCCACTGCCCCATTCCGGCTACTCCTCCAGGCCAGCCACACGCATGTTCAGAGGGAGGGATGCCCGCAGACACTCCTGGGACCATTTGTGTTATATGTCTATCCAAGGACACCTGTTTGTTTCTGTTCCCTTTTCCTTCCGTTATTTGTTAAAGAAAGAAAGGGAGGAAGGAAGGAAGGAAGGAAGGAAGGAAGGAAGGAAGGAAGGAAGGAAGGAAGGACTCTCATGACCTCACAGATGAGGAGGGGAGAGGAAAGGACGGCAGAGACAGGAGGAGGGAAGGAGGCGGGAGCAGCGGCAGGGACGGTGGCTCTCAGGCCGCCTTCCACTTCTGGTGAGCTCAAGGCCTTAATGCAGTTGAGTCAGCCTAGGCTGACGGGGAACTCTAAACCTCAGCCCGCATTACAGGCGGCTCCTGCTTTGGTCTTTGCCGAGACCTTGGCAGCCTGCTATGGATTCACTAAGACTACTGCTGCCCAAAAGCACATGCCCTGTTCATCACAGCTTTTCAAGTGCACAAGCAAAAGACACCTAGGAGCTGAAAAAGTACACTGCTGGGAACGAGCCAGGGTTGTCACTTGTAAGAAGAAACTAACAAAAAAGTGGTTTAGAGGCTGCTGAGATGGCTCGGTGGTCAAAGGCCTTACTGCTGTGTAAAGACCTGAGCTTGGTTCCCACAGCCTATGTTGGGTGGTTCACAACTGCCTACAACCCCAGCAGCAGGGAGTCCTGACACCTCTGGCCTCTACTGACAGCTGCATATAGCACACACACACCCATACACAGATACACATCATTAAAATAATACATCTACATTTTTTTTTCTTCCACAAGGTAGACAGAACTCTGTGCTCAGCTGGCATGTCCCTTGTGGTGTCCTTCCTGCGTGACAGCCAAGGCTTCCAGGGTGAAGAGAAATGGGGCAAGCTGTCCCCTCGGCCTCCTCTCCATCACCCTGAGGCCCTGTGGACTCTGATTCCCACTTCTCAGAGAGAACTTCCAGGCCAGCGCAAACACCCGCTGTACGCGGGGGCCCTGCTCTTCTCTGGTAATTAACAAGCTGGCAGGCTGGAGCCCGTCTGTGCTCCTGTCACTCTGCCCAGGGTCCCAGAGCACATGAAGGGACAAAGCGTGTGCTGGGAATAGATCGCGGAGGCCCCGATGCCAGCGCCATGCAGCATAGGACAGCACAGGGCAGCACAGGACAGCACAGGAGTGCCAGCTGAAGCAGGGCGCCTTTTCTCTGGCCCGCCACTGCTTCTCTGGGTCTGTGTGAGCATGCCAGTGTGCACAGAGCTCAGGACAGACAACTTCCGAGTCAGTGTTCTCCTTCCACTATATGAGGCCCTAGGGATCGAATGTCAGGCTTGGTGACATTGTCTTTACCCACTGAACTGAGCCATTTTACTGTCCTGGGTCTCTACAAGTTAGCAGCTCTGGGGAGACCTGGGATCTTGTCTACATAAAAGGCAATGGTCAGGGGCATACAGCCAAATCCTGTCAATGATGGTATCTCTTTTGCTCAAACGTGTATTTACTAGTTGCTGACACTTGAAGCTAGGAGACTGACTTTCTCTCCCCTTCCGCTCACCCAAAGCAAAAGCATGGACCAAGACAGCAGCAGGAGGCGAGCCTTGCTTTTCTGAAATCATTAGATATGGGCGCCCTGGTCCACACTCTCACACGAGAGCCATCCCCCCAAAACCGGTTCCAAACTCTGCAGTGTCCTCCCAGTCTGCTTTACCACCACTGGGCAAAGCAAGTTTTGCCACCCTTATGGCCTATGCATTCAAATCCAGCAACCTGAACTTGAGGGAAAAAAGAAGTTCATTCTCCCTAGCAGATAGAAACCAGAATCCCTACAGCAAGTCTCCATTTATAAAGTGGTTTAGAAACGCCACGCCACTGTCTCCGTCTCAGCTGACGATGTGGAGGAGCCACGGTGACGAGGCTGCTCTTGCTTCCTTGCAGGCCCTTCCGTACCGTAATGCCACAAGCAGGAGAGGACTCGCCATCCAGGACAAGCCGAGGCAATAACAAGTAATAATAACTAAGAAGGGTCACACACACATACAGTGCAGACTGGGGTGGGTGAAGGGCCACACCAGGCGGCAGGGCCTACTGTTCTCGGAAATACTTCCTCCGTAGGCTCATGCCAGGAGTGCTCCAGGGCTAAAGTCAAAGACACACACAGCTGAGTCCTGACCTGGTTTCCATGAAGTGCAAGATGTCCTCGGGTCTCAGGCACTTCTCCTGCTGGTAATACGCACGTGGCAGGAACTCAAACCGGAGCTCATACACTCGGAATTTATTCTGTTTTTCTCCCATAGAGAAGGACTCCTGGATGTCAACTTTCTGCAATACCTAGAACCAGATGAACACAGAGTATCTGACCTGGTCAGGGCCTCAGACGATTGTGTACTGCAACTGGATCGCAAGACACCAAGTCTGAGGGGCCACCACCCAAAACTGCACAGAAACCCAAGTGAGCTCTGCTGCATGACTCCTCAGGGTGTGCTCAAGGGAACAGCCCTGCAGTTTGCTAAGTTAACCCAGGAAGCATCCTACCGCAGTCTCCAGGCAAATGCTACGGAACTAACAATTATCTTAAAAGCTTCTAGCTCTAACCCCGTCTAGCACCTGGCAGAGACAGTGTGTTTCCTGGGGGGAGTCTGGAACGAAGATGCCAGTAGACTGCTCTGTTGTGGTCGAAGGAGGCCGGTTCAGGCCTCCGCCCAGCGTGTGATCAGTGAGATGGTTACCTCGCCCAGGCACACCCTGGTGAGCTGCTTCTTCAGACTCTTCACTCTCTTCAATGCTTTCTTGGTGTTGAACACAGGCACGCTCATCATGGGTGTTTTGATGTTGGCACTGGCCACCATGAGAATCTCCCTCAGTCTGTCAGAGAATAAGGGCACATCTGATCAGAGGCAACCAGGTTTTCTTGTTCACCTGAAACCTCTTAAAGATGCCAGCATTCGGGATACGACAGAGGAGTAGGTCCTAGCAGTCACATGTCCTGTCCTGCCAGGTTCCCTGATGGTCCAGTTCCTCCCCTGCCATAACGGCTAAAGCTCGTTCCTTCCCCATTCCCTGCAGTCAGCAGGCACTTACAGAGAGCTCACCAAACGAGAGACAGAGGAAAGCGTAAACTAGGAAAAGCCTTCAGCACTTTAGGCCCGCCACCCTAACAGCAGCGCAGTGGGCTCAGCCTCCTGCAGTCATGGGAGAGAAGCCTCACGTTGAGAAGTTGGGGAAGCTACCCAGCATCAATCTGCCAGAGAGGAGAGTGCACGGAGGATGCCAGCAGTGCGGCCCACGTTTCCCGCTTCCCCAGCAATCGCCACACTGCACATGTAGTATGTATGTAAAGGGCCAGGGCCACAAGAATGACAGACACTGCTGGGCGGGGCAGCCAGGTGGCACTGTGTTGGAATGGGCCATGCGTGCTCTCATGTGTGAGGTCTCTCAGGTCTCTGGTAACCCGATGAAGGGATGGCAGCGGGATCCCCAGAAACCACTCTGGCTCCACACAGGCTCCAGAGGCCACACTAGAGGACTTACTCTCCCGCTCGCCAGCCCCGCTCCCCGTCCCTCGCCTTTCCCGGGCGCAGTGGGGCAGACTGCGCAGTGGCAGCGCGCCTCCTTGTGCCCCGTACCTCGGAATGCCCAGGGTGACGTTCATCTCGCCTCTGCCTGCAAAGTGGAAGGTGTTCAGTGTCATCTGTGTGGAGGGCTCGCCGATGCTCTGGGCGGCCAGGAGACCAACAGCCTCGCCTGGGTCACACAGCGAGCGCTGCCACTTGAGCTGCAGTAAGGTTCTCAGCCTGGAGGCACAGGGGACAACAGCAGGAGTCAGGAGCGAGTACTAGACTGCCCACCACATCAGAAACCAGAAGCTCAAAGCCCTCGCTGGTTCCTTGGTTAGACTGTTCAGGTCTGCCACAAGGACATGTGCCCTTGCCAGGCCAGTGGTTATCTGGGGCCATTCACACCCCCCCCTCCCCCGCCCGGAATAGTTCAGGTTTACCAAGCAGTCAGAGGTAGGGGAGTACATCTGCATGTGTGAACCACACCCGTCTTATGCAGTGTCTGCACTGCGTAATTCCATAATTCTGTAATGTTCTAACCCTCCTTCCCAGATGGCTGCCCATTAGCAACCATCATCTTACAGGGAAGGGGCTCACTCAACAAACCGGGGTGCGTATAAACAACTGAGTGCGAGGCAGCGCCCGCGTGGAGGAAGTTCTTCTGTATCCTCTGAAGGCAAAGGAGACCTTCTGGGGTGCAGTGGAGGCTGGAGGCTCACACACCATGCCACAGACTGACGTCCTCACCTGTCGAGGGACAGCTCTGATTTCTGGTAACTCTTCTCTGCTTGAGCAGCCCATTCCTGACTGTAGTCATCAATCTTCTTTTCAAATGTCTCAGACACAGATGCAAAGTAGATGTCTGGGCGCCACACGGAAAGGCTAGGGTCGGGACAAGGGGCAGCCCTCTTCTGGTATTTCCGTCGGCTCTGCTCATCCAACTCATACCACATCTGTAACATCTGAACAGACAGCAAGCGGCGTCTTAGCTAGGTGGGAAGGGATCAGGACCAGCGTCTCCAACTCCAGGCACAACTCAAAGGACTGGCTCTGGAGGAGGGCAGGGGAAGCGCAGGGCAGGGGCCTGGCTGGCTGTGGGGACCCAAGAACCAGCTCAACACTTAAAACAGGGACAGAGTCTGTCCTATGGCATGGTGCTGAGCAGGATGCTTTGGGCAATTCATCTTGGCCTGTCCAAAGCACAGTAGGGGCACGACATCATTACTTACTGTCCAATTCAGATTGCTCTGAAGTCAAATGGGTGGTGCTCATGACTATGGTATGGTAAGAGGCAAAGACCCGTCCCAGGCAACCATGACCCTCAGAGTGAGGTGGCCACTAAATGCTAGTTAGCTCGTCTCTCCCAAACCCAGGCTGGCCCTCTCTACCAGGTCTCCATCCAGAGCTCTGCTCACTGATGCCCTCTCCACTTCTAGTGACTGGTCTCCCTGATCGTTCCTGCCCATCAAAGCCCTAGTGACTCCTTCAGCCCTACTGCTCATACGTTCAGTGAGTCTACTAGTCATAGTGGCTACCAGTAGTCCATGGCTGCCGGTGGCATCTGGACTGACATCACACCCCATCGGAGGCCTGAACGTGCCAGGCACTGTGGACACAGCCTCCCCACATTACCTGCTGGGCCTCTGGGCTGCGGCCATTCTGGGTCTGGCCCTTTAGGTTCAAGGCTTTCACAGCTGCCTGAATCTTCTGGGAAAAACTCAGGAAGGCGCCTGTTCTCAGCAGGGCACTGGAATGCTTGTGATGCCATTTCTTAATGGCTTTGAAGTGGCGGAGCACTTTCTGGGGATCTGCTCTGGATAAAACTTCATGAAGATGCTTGGATTTCATTATCACCTAAATAAACAAACCACACAGGCAAGATGACAGCTTGAAAGAAGGGACCACACGACATGACTTCAAGTGACCCAAGCAAGGTGCATAAGAATACCCAGATCACCTCCCAGAAGGAACAAACACCCGGTGAATAAAGAGAGAGATCCGCTCTCTAAGAACAGGAAGAGGGAAAGATAGCCAAGGTCCCGGGACAGGCGCCAGTAAGGTGAGGGCCCAGCCAGGAGTGAGATCCTTAGTTCTGCCATCAGTCGAGCCCTGGACACTCATGATGGTTTCGCTTTCCCAAGCTGGGGTAACTGTTCAGTCCACAGCAATGGCCATGACTTGGCATTAAGAAGTAAGCCAGTTACAGACATGTGTAAGGTGGGCCTGTGTTCAAATCCCTGCCCCACCTCCCATCAGTCGGCTTCAGCATTTGGCTGCTTTAGCTAAGGGCAGAGGGCAGCTACAGCCCTCGACTGCACCAAGGAGGAACCCAGACTTGCTTGCTGTGTTTCAGTTTGAGGCTCAGCACCCCGCTCCCCAAAGGCAGCGACTATTCCACAGATACTCATGTGTGGCTATGACCTTGTACGGTCACAGTCTGAGGAGGAGCTCTGAAGTATCAAGTTCTTCTGGACACTGGTTGGGGCTTTACAAAACTTCTGGCTTTTCCCAATGGTCACACAGACGGGGTGTTGGAGCACCAGCCATCACCCACGGGCACCGAGGGTCTGACATTACCTCATAATTGCTAGCCAGAAAGGGGAACTGCTTGGGCTGTAGGAACTGTGTCTTGGGGATGTCCAGGCCGTCCTCCCCATACAAGAACTGTACCACGCTGCCGTCGCTGTCACGGACCGTCAGATCGTACTGGATGACCAGCCCCTCCAGGTGCTTGATGATACACCTGTAAGGAAACTCCCTGCTCAGTGCCCACGGCAAACACCTCCAGGGGCGGCTGTAAGGGGGAGGGGGAGTAAGGGGACGGCTGCTCCAGGAAAAACTCTAGGCTGGGCCACTTCCAGTGCGCCAGGCCCTGGGACCCAATATCCAGAGGCTACAAGTCCTGCCGGTTTTCCAGGAAGAGCGCCACAGTGGTGTGGCTGCCACACCCCCAAGGCCAGGTTCCCATTTAGCTCAGCTGATATGGCTGCTCCCTACCCCTCCGCTCTGCTCTATCTCAGAGCTCTAGGGGATCCTAGATCTAAGGGATCCTTAAGCATCCTTAGAATCCTAGGCAGGCAAGGAAGGGAGGAGAAGGAAGAATTCTTAAACTGCCACCGTAGAGACCGCCAAGCAAAGGGTCAGCACCAGGAGCTAAATGCTGCCACGACGCCCCCATCTGAAGCCCGCTGTCTCTGTCCTCTCTGGTAGCTGGCTCCTTCGCCCTCTTTTGCTTTCTGTTGGTCACAACTCAACGTCAATCCCAGTTTCCTAAGACCCCGTTTTCTGTCCCCCAGCATGCAACCCAAGCTGGAAGAGTAGAGCTCAATTTTAAGCACTTTCATGATGTTTGACTCAAACACCAGCTCTCCTGTCCGCACACATGGTGGTGGTGATGTCAGTCTTTGGCCCGCTACTATGAACAGCTGTCCCTCATGCCCGTGTCTCCAGACTGCTTCTCCTAGCTTCAGGTCTAATGGCCCACTGACACATCTACTTTGAATCTCCTCCTATCAAACCACAGACAGCCACATGCCCCTCTCTGCTACACCATTCTATCTGTTTCCCACCAACTGTGCTGTGCTGCCTCGCGGGACTGAAAACGTCAGTGAGCAGTTCTGGGCCTTCCCCACCTCCCTCCCTGAAGCCTGCGCTGGGCCTCCTCCTGCCTGAGCCTTCCTGAGCTCCCACGGGCAGGTGAGTTCTCGGAGCGTGGCCCCAGTGGCTTCCGCTCCTCTGGTCAGCCCGAGATCCCAACACCCTCCTTTCTATGGGTTCCCACACATGGATCCTACCATGCCGGGGTAACCCACCATGTGCTTCTCAGAGTTTCTTATGCTACACTTGTATTCTTGAACAATTTAGGGGGGATGGAGGTCTAACCTTTGCTCACACAAAGGTCTGGTAACCCAGGTCCTGGGAAGAAAGGGGGCTGGCCTCCCTTCCCTGACCTCGCTTGTGCACTGCCCGCTGCACAGAAGGGCTTCTTACCAACAGACCACTCGGAGTGTCCTCAACTCTTGTCTTCTCTACTCTAATGCCATGGAGTCAAGAAGGAAGAGACCAGAACACGGTATGCAAGCTTGGCAAGTTTGAGCTCAGAAGAAATGTCAAAGCAATAACCTGTGTGCAAAGCCTCAAGGGGAAGTCGGGAAGGAACTGGGCTCCTGTCACCCTGCCCACGGCGCTCAGCATTGCAGCTGGAGAGGCCTGGGGTTTGCAGCCCCTCGGTTTCACAGCATTATTCCCACTAGTATACATTCTCTGGGCTCAGATCCTTCCGTCTACACAATAAGGCTAGGTATGAGACTGTTTCTTTTCCTACCAGAGAGAAAGGAAAAGGTCTGGGCTGATGGCCTCCTGGGAGACAGGGGTAGCTGGTAGTGGAGTGCTCTGTACTTATCCCAGGCTGCTGACCTCTCAGACGAAGATCAAACTCACCACTGCCATCAAAGGCATGGCCGGCCTTTGGATACTGTTCATTATGTTGTCTACAAAGTTCACCCCTAAGAACTGTGTAGCCGAACTTTATATATGCGAAAAGAATCCCATAATCTTTGATGTGGGGTTACAGTTTTGTGTTGGGTTGTGTTCAGATATTTTAAGGCATTTCAGCTCATAGGTAAGGTACTGTAGAACTCAGGGCCTACTGTGTAAACCCTCTGAAGGCAGGCTCTACCAGTATGTAGAAATACTCTTTCTGTCTCAGGTCATACATGGAGACATTTAAAAGGTTATATCATCTAAAGAATGCATATGACAGGTGCAGGGTGCTGGGACACAACCCCAATCAGAGGTCTACAGGTACTTTTTTTTTTTTTTTTTTACCTTTGGAGATAGCCAGAACGGCTGGTTTTGACAGCAGTGTCCACCAGGCCTTCTCGCCCCGCCATGCAGTGGAAGAAGAACTCCTATGGGAAAAATGTGAGTCCGACAGGGCAGCGAGAACCATGCATTTCCCAGAGGGCCGCTCAGGGCCACCTATGCACCCTTTCCTAGCTATGCAGATTGTTCATTTCCTAGGTCCTAGAATCCTGGCCTTCGGACCCCAATAGCTCCTAAAGACCCGTGGTGCCTTGGGATTGCTCTCTTCCTGCCTGAGGTGGAGGACACGTGGATCAAAAGCAGCAGGAGCCAGAAGTGCTGACGGCGCTCCCTCGCGCATCCTCGGGACACCGCATGCCACTCTGCCAGTGAGACGCACTGCTGGGGCTCACCTCCGTCCTGCAAATCCCAGACCTGGGTTCTGCAGTTCAAGCGTTCCCTAAACTTCTCTGGTTAGTTTTGAGATAAAGTCTTTATATGTAGTCTAAGCTAGCATTGAATTTGTGATCCTCCTGCCTCAGGCTCCTGACTAATTGGGATTACAGCTGGGAGCTATATGCTAGATCACATGCCCAGCTCAATGATTTTCTGATATACTAAAGGGTGTGAGTCAGATTTTGAAACATTCTACGTCAACTCACTGGTATCTCTTGCCTATAGACTGTGGGTGACCCTGGAAATGCTTGTGAGGGGCCAATGGTGGAGTCTCTAGAGCAGTCAGCAGCCTTACAACCGTTCACTCTAGACCCAGCACCCTCTCACAACACCATGTGCAACACGTGCACAATCCCATGAAACCAAGGGACGGACATCCAAATGCAGGGAAAACTGTATTTGCTGAAGCAAAACTATATAGCTGCGACAGATGTCCCACTATTGTGGCGTGAAGGGAGAGAACAGAACATAGGGACTTCATGAAATCAATCTCTACCATGCTCCTTGGTGACTGATACTCCCCCTTTTGGCTGCTTCTGAAGCAGCTAAGAACTGGCTTAGAGAGACTATGAGAGAAAGGGTGAGACCAAGATCTACTGTGTCCTTTCATGGTTTTTGTTGTTGTTGTTTTTGGGAGATGTGAGGGCTTGCTATGTAGCTTTGGCTGGACTCAAACATGACAATTCTCTCTTGGCATGTACTGGGATTACAGTATGAGCCCACACACAGGCTCCATCTCTTAGCACTCGCAGGCTCACAGGCCCACTGTAAGCACTTTGCCGGCCCTAGAATCATAGTGGGGATCTCCATGTGGTCTGGCAGGCACGCCTTTAAGGTTTACCACTTGGTTGTTCTTGTGCTGTTACTAATGAGGCCACAAGTCACCACTACTAGGCACAGAACTGAGGGGAAATGCCAAAAATACACATACAGGAGGCTTGATACCGGTAAGGAACCTTCCCGTGACAAAGCCACCAGCCCTGGGGGTGAACTCGTAAGGCTCAAAGCAGGGCAGGGACTTGCCGGACGCCATCAGTGGGGGTCTCCGGCCTTCCAACTCAATCTGGCCCAGCAGGCAGGAGATCTGAAGAAACGAAACACAAGGGACGCAAAGGTTTGAGTGCCGACGGACACGCTGCCCAAACAGGACCTCCAGCTTTCCCTCAGGAAAAGCATTTGGAAATGATGTTGGACCTGAAGGCCAATCTGGATGCTTAAACAAGCTAAAGAAGAACATTCCAAGAAAAAGTTGGCTGTGGCTCCCCCACCCCCACCCCCCTGCCCCCCCCCACACACTTGAAGACAAGCAATACCTAAAAAGGAAACTTAGACTTAGACTCACCAAGTTATACCTGGAGTGCCTGGAGGTTTGTCCTGCTTGGTTTTTGTTTTTTGATAACTTTACATAAGCCAGAATTATCTGGGAAGAGGAACCTCAACCGAGAGAATGTTTCCATCGGGCTGCCTGGAAGTGGGCCCGTAGTGCACTGTCTCTGTTAACGACTACACCTGGGCAGGTGGTCCTAACAGCACAGAAAGGAAGGCCGAGCAAGCCACGAGGGCAGGTTAGTAAGCAAGGCTCCTCCGAGGCTTCTGGTCCAGGTCCTGCCTTGAGCTTCTGTCCTGAGTTCCCTTAGTCATGGAGTTGTAAGGTGTAACCAATTCCTCCCCAAGCTGCTTTTGCTCACGGTGTTAATCACAATAAAAGCTCTAAGAAAGGGTTCCAATGGGGATACGGAGTTCAGAGGGGAAAATAATCCCAGAGCCAGAGAGAAGTCAGCCTGCTCATCTGCACAGCCTCTCAAGCCCACACTGTTCTGGCGCTCACCTAAGGATGGTGCATACCCCCTAAGAGCCCCCCAAGGATCGAAAACAAAACAAAACAAAAAATCCCCACATCAAGAAAGACAATACGATCTGTGAAAATGTCTCCATAAATAATGAGACTCAAGGGGTAAATGATCCCTAGAACAATGCTTACAATGGAAATGAAAACAGTAGATCATGCAACACTGTAAGATTTTGTGTTTGGTGTGTGGGTGTGAATTCATGTGTGTACTTGTGAAGGCCAGTGGTTGACAATGGGTGTTTCCTCGCTCTCTCTTCACCTTTTTATTTTGAAACAGGGTCTTTCACTGAACCTGAAACCCATCAACTTGGTTAGTGTGGCTGACCTTTGGGGATCTGTCCGTCCCGCCCCACCCCCTCCCCCGGCCCATAAGAAAGGGACTCATGAACTGCCGTGCCCGGCTTTTGGCGCAGATCCTGGAGCCCCGAACACAGGTCCTTGGGCTTATGAAGCAAATGCTTCAGTGACTGAGGCATCTCCTTAGTTCACCATCAAGATTTACACTGAAATTCTACATACACGGATGATGTGCAGATATACACAGACTTGTTGTTATAATACGTCTCACACAGTACGTAACCTACCTGCATATTTGTATCAGCTCTGAGTCCTGGCAGGGGTTAGCACCTGCACTGACTACTAGATGCTTCGGCGCTTTTTAGCCTTTTTAGTTATATTTTACATGGATTGAAGACGTTTTAAAAGCAGAAATGAACCTGAAAGCTGAACTCCCTGACATCCGCCCACCCCTCTGGCACACCGCCTAAGCCACTTTGGTTCATACTTGCATCGTGTTCACGGTTGACCCTTTGGCTCCCGACTGCACCATCATCTGCAGGTTGTTCTCGGGGAACTGTCTGTGCAAGCCAAAAGGCATACATGCCTGTGGATTAAATCAACACACTGGTCAGTGACTTCATCTTTTTTGAAATCCCACGTTCAGAAGGTAAAGCTATGACACAAAAACAAGAAAGCCAGAGAGAAGAGATTTGTCTTCAACTAAGGACTGAACTACACTTAAGACAAAGGAACACCTTATCTGGATGATCCTTCCACTAAAACCTATAGCTGAGTGCCCAGCCACAGGAGCCCAGGCTCTACTCGCTGGCCAAATGGCACCAAAAAAGGAAGCATAAAAGGCTGAGAAGAGGGTGGGGGTGGGGGGAGCTGGCAAATCCAATCGAGAGGATGTAGATGTGGTTTGAATAAGAATGGCCCAGAGACTCATCACCACGGAGTGGCGCTACCTGAAAGGATTAGAAGGATCCTTGTTGGAGGAAGTGTGTCACTGGCATCAGGCTTCGAGGTTTTAAAAGCCTATGTCTGTCTGTCTGTCTGTCTGTCTCTCTGCCTATGGATCAGGATGTAGAACTCTCAGGTACTTCTCCAGTACCATGACTGCCTATGTGCCACCATGCTCCCTGTCATGATAATGGACTAAGTACTAAAACTAAGCAAGCCCACAGTGAAATGCTTTCCTTTATAAGAGCTGCCTTACTCATGGTGTCTCTTCCCAGTGACAGGGCAGTGACCAAGACACTAGATAAAAATAAAATCTGGGCAGGAGAGATAGCTCAGTGGTAAGAGCACTGGCTGCTCTTCCGGAGGACTCAGCTTCAATTCCCAGCACCTACAGGGCAGCTCACAGCTGTCTGTAACTCCAGTTCTAAGGGACTGTCACCTTCACACAGATATACATGCAGGCAAACATCAATGCATATAAAATAAAATAATTTTAAAAAAGTAAAAAAAATAAAATAAAATCTAAGGTAAGGTACTAACGAATCAGCCCAGGAAAGCACCGTTTGCATCCCCAAAGGGCTAGCATATTACCAATGTCCACACTCGCCTGCACGACACCAAGCACTGGGTGGGGGGGAGCCCTGCCTCCCCTCACAGGGCCAGCAGACGTGAGAAAGCCCGCAGGGAGATCTGGGGGAAGCAGCATGGGTTCTACTCTGTTTCAGCCTTTGCCTGGACATCTAGACACCCAACTCAACACAGGAGGCGCAGAGTCTGGGTTGGAAGAGGAAGTGAGCCAAGGGACAAGAATCTATTCTAAGATGTGCTGTCGGCCCTGGTAGGCAAGGCTCCTGCTTGCCCAGGCAGAGCTCTAAGGCGCCTCTGAATAAAACTTTCTACTGGGGAGGGCTGTCTTCTAGGCCACCAAATGAAAGGCAGGGAGAGGACGCACACACAAACTCTGATGTTGATAGTGGCCTTGTCCACCCTTCCTTCCCCGGGCCATCCCCCTGGGTCTACCAGGCAGAGAGAGCTAGACTCCTCCTCCAAACCACTAGGTAGGGAGCCCAGGCTCTGGAGCACAGGGAGAGCACACGTGACCTTGACCCATGCAGACTGCTGTCTCCTTCTGAACTGCCATAGGAGAGGCTCAGCCTTAACCACATGGTTCTGACACCTGCTTCTAGGTGAGGAACAACGCAGAGCCCAGGCCCACTTGCTTAGGTCACACAGCAAGTACAAAGCACCACAGGAAGCCAGGTCCACCCTTGGCTCTGCAGCATAAGCGGCAGACACTTCCGCCTCTCACGCCGTGCACCCACCACAGTGGAGGGCTCTACAGTCAGCCTTTCTTCAGCCCCACAATGCAGCGACTCCAAAGTGTAAACACTTAGAAATGCTGCACAAGGCCTTCCCAGACTCAACTTCAAATTTCACCTAGTCGGACTGATCTAAAGGGCTCAGGGTGAGAATCAAATGTAATTAAAAACCAACCAACAGAAATCAGCATTCAAGAAGATGGGGATTTGTGCACTGTATGGCCAGGCTAACCTTGTTAATCTCATTGCTGTAATGGTTCACTTCCTCCTTGAACTTCATATCAATCATGTTAAAATCCCTCTGGTCTTTGCCCAGATGGGCATCCTGCCATTTCCCTTGGATCTCATCACATGATGCAGCTTCTGGCAGGTTCAATGCAGCCCTGACAGCCTAGAAGGAAGAGAGGAACAGGAGGCTGCAGCCAAAGGAGGGTGTGGTTTTACTCTGTAAGGTCAAGTGGCCCTGGCCGGCAGGCCACAGCCCCCCAGTCCTCCTCGTTACCCGGGGTCCACACTGGGCAGATTCTTCAATGATGCGCTGTCTCATCACATCTGCATTTGGCTTAACCAAAATGTCTTCCACACCTGCAAAGGCACACAGAGAAGTTCAACAGGGCCCAGGCCTAATGTCGCCCTGGCTTGTAAACTTGGTGTTGCTCAGACCCAAGGCTGAGAGCCACGGATAAGGGAAACTCTGGAACATTAGTGCATGTGCACGAAGGCCGAAACATTAAAACTGTCTTTCGTAAGTGATGCAATTAGGGTTCAAAACTGAGGTACACAGAAGGAAGCCAAGGCCTGAGTTTCAAATTTCTGCTTTTAGACATAAGCTCTGCTGGCTACATCCAATAAATATATGAGGGATGAAATGGCCAGAGATTTTGGCTGTTCAGCAGTAGAAGAGAGGCTGACAGTGAGCATCCCAGGAACCCTGTCTGCAGCAGTATGTATGCACGCACGCGCACGCGCACGTCCATGTGAGTCTGGGAAATAGTCGACTGTTTTGAAAGGCCCGCACCCTTTCGGCTAAGCCCATCCTTTGACTCACAGAACTGATTGCTCACCTTGAACAGTAATTTCTTTTCAACCCAACAATATCTTGTTTCTACTCATGAATGCCAGACTTAAGAGGTCTGAGTGGGAAAGCAGCAACTGTTTAAAAGCTAGAGCAAACTTCTGGAATTCCCATTACAGTGGCCTGGAAATCTAAGACATCTGAAGACTATATGCGAGCAGAAAGAGGAAGAAATGATTCCTCTCCATGGAAGCCAAAAGCATAAAAGCAGACTCTGCATGAGGTCACATCCAGGCCATCCTCTGCTAAACAGGGCTGGAATGAGGCTAGCCTGCCCTCCCGCCAGCTCCTCCTAGCACGGCCTTGTTTGCTCTGTCAACCCTTGGCATAGAGGGTCCCAGTGCATCTGACCCACTCCTGTTAGTGCCATGTGCTAGAAGAGCGTCAAGCACAGCCGAGGGTTAGGTCTGGTTTCCCCTTGTGCACTGGGTGTGGGAGTTTATACTATCATAACGAGTGGGGTGAACAAAGGGGCAGCACGGGACTGGGGAGGGGAGGCGTCGCTTTGCACGGCCGTAGGAAAAGGAACACGGGCTGTGGAAAGTCAGACAGCGAGCACTGATGGAAAGAGCCTATACGTCCACCAAGAAGACCGCCGAGGTGCCACACCGTAAGGTGAACAGAGCCAGGGCCGCAAGCCGAGTACTCACCCAAGGTGAAGCCTCTGTAGAGCTGTAGGTAGGCAGTGAAGAGGCGGGCTAGGCAGGTGAGAACCCTGCCGCTGGTCTCACCCCCATAGATCTCATAGCAGCAGTGCACCAGGCCGTAGGCGGAGCTCCCGTAGTGTGCCTTGTCCAGCACTCCGCAGAGCAGCTCCCCTTCCCTGATGATCACCTGTGCGGGGAAGGTCACCAAAAAGGGGCTGCGGGGGACATCTCTTGTAGGAACCACCCATATAAACCAAGTACTATTTAGCTTCATTGTTTATGTCCCTCTACTTGTGACCTGCCTCAAATCCTTCAGGGAAAGAAGGGAATATATGAAAGTAATACATACTTTAGATGATGGAGGTGGCTAAGCTTTTCACTGCACACAGTAAGTGTATGATCTTACAGGGGAAAGAGGAGGCTGCTCCCGGTCTGCAGGGCATCAGAGTCCTGACAAAGGGTGGGGGTGCGGCTCACCCGTAGAGTTCACGCTAAGTGTTCAGGGGACCCTGGGTTTAACACCCAACACCCCAGGAAAGGAAAGAAAGAGGGCAAGGGAGGGAGAGGAGAACTGGCCCTGTTAAAAATACAGCCAGCTGCGGACTTGACCACACAGAGACCTTAGCAGTCTGGTGAGCGCGCTCTCAGGGGTGAAGCACTGGCGAGTGGCCGCGCCGGCCTTCCCTAAGTGTGGCTCTGAGTGTCTGGGGGTGGGGGGGGTTTGGGAACCTCACAGCGTCCGGCTAACTCCCATCACTGAGGTCCTGAAGGAAAGCACAGTTCTATGCTGTAAGCACCGAAGACTCAGCACCCGCTTTGGGAAGCCTTCCCAAATCAGCAGGTGTTTCATAAAGAGACAGGGGCAGAGGGCAGAGGTCAGCCTGACCACATCTAAACAAAAGTGGATACCATCTTGGGGACAAAACTTGTCTTCTGAGGCACGGCATCAGTTTTTGAACTTGTTTCTTAAGGTTAATCCGCCTACCTCCAGGAACAAAGAACAGATTTATAAAGGGCAGCTGTACCTGGGACTCACACATGGAGTCAGGGTCAAAGCCAGGAACAGGCCGTGGCTTTTCCTTCACCCAGGCTTTACTGCCGATTTTTGCCTTTCCAGATAAGTTCAGGGGGGCGTAGTCCTCTGGGATGATGTTTATGAGGAGGGTCGACACAACCTGGGACAAAGGAGAACAATATGGTGAGAGGGGAGGAGATAAGTGCTCTCGCAGGATGATCATCTCCCGATGCAGTGTCTCGTGCTCTCAGGGCACAGCAAGGCAAGCAGGTCCTCTGACAGACAAGGCCCCCCGAAATACACTACAGCATCACTGTGGAAGGACAGCTGATCACACAGTGAACCCCGAGATTGTGTTATTTACTAAAATTCTAGTTGTGGTGTGGCTCAGCCCTTAGCACACATCTTTAATCCCTCTGGCTGGAAAACAGACACGCCCTCAGTACACACCTTTAATTGCAAGCAATGAAGGTAAAGTTAGTTTGTAGAAGGAAGCACTCATGTTTGAAAGTGATGTCAAAGTGAGGAAACAGAGAAAGATTTGACAGAATAGATGCCTAACTCTCACGAGAGAAAGAAAGGCACTGTAAGAAGCAGCAGGGCAGAGAGAGGGAGGAGAGGGGGAGGAGGAGGAAGAGGAGACACTTTTCCTGGGAGTTTTACAGAGACAGGTTGGAGAGACCAAACTAGACACAGGTGAAAACAGAATGAGCCAGAAGATTAGAACATATTGCCAAAGTTAGCATGAGGCTAAGCAGAGCACCTGGGGGAGTTGGATGGGAGGGCGGAGGCGGGGGGGAGGGGAGGGGCTGAACCAGTCAGCTGGAGGACTAGGCCCAGGTTAGCAGATGGAGGAGGTAAGCCTCTGAGGTGACAACTACAGCAGGCCAATAAAAGGTCCTTTTACACTTCACAGGATCCTTAGTCTTAAAACACCTTATCCTAAAGTGAGTAATCTCTAAGACTTGCACCGAATTTCTGAATAGGTAAAAGGAAGGAGAGGAAAAATATAAATTGCTTTGGGGTCAAAGTAAGTATCAGCTCATGTGGTAAAATACCAAAAGTAAAGACCTAGCAAAGCTGAGAAAGATGGAGAGGCTCCTGAGACGCCCGCCTACCGGGATGGAAACTGAGACACTCTCAGTCTGACTTCCTCCCGCACAGAGCTTGTATTCTGAAGGCAAGGATGGAAAGACTGAGGAGCTCCCCACAAGAGGCCTGGGCATCTGACGGAGACAGAGTGAGAGTCAGGGATGGGATGCCTGGTATGGTCTTCCTCGGAGGGGCACCGAGGGACCCAGCAGTGCTTGTTCACAGCCTGCAGACAGGATGCATTCACTCACTGGCACCACCCGCCCTGTGTTTCCTATGGCACAGGCACTTAGGGGAGAATGCTGCTCCTCGGGGCCTCGGTCCTCGGGGATCCAGCTTTGGAGGAAACAGAGCAAGGAAAGGTAAGGGCGGAGTGCCAGGGGGCACGGCCATGTTAGAGGCCGGGGAGGGCCGCGGCCAGGCGGACAGTCAGACGAGGCCATGTGTTTCAGGGCAAGGGGCAGGGAGGGCGAGTGGAAAGGCTCAGCCTGAGTGCGGAGTATCTGACTAGACCCAAATGCCCAACCAGCACAGAACATGAATAGGAATGTGTTTCTTATAGTTATGGAAGCAGAGAAGGGCAAAACAGGGGCAGACTCAGCGTCTAGGAGCGCCATGCTTTCTACCTCATGAGGGAAGACTTCTTACTCTGTCTTGACTTTGTGGATGGAGTGATTAAGACTCTCAAGGGCACTAATCCCATTCGCTCTGCTCCCATGACCTCAACATTTCCTAAAGGCCTCATTCTGAAATACTATCCCTGTGTGTGTGTGTGTGTGTGTGTGTGTGAGAGAGAGAGAGGGGGGGGGGAGAGAGAGAGGGAGAGGGAGAGAGAGAGGATTATAACATGGATCCAGAGAAAACAAATATTTAGACAAAGGACTGTTCTGACTTAACTCCTGACAGCACCGTTTACTGTAAATACATTCCAGGTCTACATGCTGAACACAGATGTCACAGGTGTGTGTGTCACAAAAAACAAGTGTCACATTGATAAGACTGAAAAGCCCATGACCTGATGCCAAGCTTTTCAGAGCTCAGTGCCACAAGTAAATTGATATACCTAGTCTTAATGTCAGCACTGAAAGGTCAGGGAGTCTTTCCGGAGTAACCAGAAGGGTTAGCACTCAGCAAACAGAAGCTGACAGAGGCCTGGAGAGGCACTTTCTCGCAAGCAGGTGCTCTAGGGAGGGCGGCAGGTGTCCCAGGACGACAATGGACCGACCGGCTCTGCAAGAGCTGCCCAGTACATTCCCTCAGAGGGAGCAGGCCGGGACACGCACACGGGTGTTACAGGTTCTGGGGCTGGAGAAGTGGCTCAGTGGCTGAGAGCACTGTCCCTCCTGAAGGGGACTTGGGTTCAATTCCCAGCACCTGCGTGGCGGCTAACTGCCCGTGAACTCCCCTTCTAGGGGATCTGATGCCATCTTCTGGCCCCCAAAGGCACTGCTTAACATATGGTGTACAGATACACATGCAAGCAAAATACCTGTGTCCATAAAAGTAAAAAACAAAAACAAACAAACAAAAAAAAAAAAACAAAAACAAAAAAACTATGTAAGAAATAAAAATAAAGGAAGCAGCAACACTGCCTTCAGAGCAGCCGATGAGGAGGCTCCCCCTGCCCCAGCTCAGCGCTTCAGAAGGCGTCATGAGGGTGAGTGCGGAATGGACTGGACTGGCGGCAGGAGGGGACCCTTCCCTGGGCTGCTTACCACAAGCTGCAACCCAACCAGAACAAGGTATGGCTAGTGGGGGTGCTGCCAGAGACTGGAATTTGGAGTAAAGTAAGAAACATCCAACCACCCCCACACAGGGAAACGCCTGCGAGCTCCCGTACAACAGAGAGAACATCGGAAGAGTTCACTTCAGCTTTACATGTAAGATCTAAGAACTGGAAACAACCCTGACTATCCATTTTCAACTAAAACTGAATAATCAAACTGTAGCATTTCACACGATAGAATGTTTCTCAGTGAAGGGGTGATTAAATACAAATTCAAAATTGAAAATCAAGTAGGGTGTGGTGGTGTACACTATAATCCAGGCGCTTGGAAGGCTGGGGCAGGACTGACATGTTCAAAGCCTGGACTGCATTGGACAGACGCCTAGGACACAGCACCAGGGGGTCAGGAGTGGGTGTGAGGAGACGGCTCAGTGGGTACAATCACTGGCTGCTCTTCCAGGGCACCAGGCTTGGCTCCCAGCACCTACGGGGTGGCTAATAACTCCAGGTAACTTCAGTCCCAGGGGATCTGACACACTCTTCAGCCTCTAAGGGCACCAGGCATGCATAGGATGTACAGGCACATATGTAGATGAAATGTTCATGTACATAAACTAAATATAAATGAGTATTTTTAAAAATTGTAGAACTTAATCACGGTTCACAGCTCCAAGCAGCCCGAGGACACTCTAACATGCCCTGTTTGCAGTCATTTCTGGTAAGATTATGCATCTACACTGGGACCGGACATGGAGAGGAAGGGAAGTTTCCTTTTATGTTTTTGTATTTCTGTTGGGCAACAAATTGTTTGTCCTATTTTTTCTAATTATTATTTCTATTTTTTTAAAATTATTTCTACAATGAAAAATAATGAAAAGGCAGACCTAACAACTAAATTTATTAAGGACAAACACAAAAACTGTACTTTACATAATCATAAAAAAACAGAAGAATTAATAAACCATTTATAAAAGCGATCTAGAGTGAAGGAGAGAGAGCTTCTGGTCAGGGTGCTGGTCAAGGATAGTGAGGAGAAGCAAACTTACCACATCTTAAGCCAGGAAAGACAGACAGACAGACAGACAGACAGACAGACATGGAGGGCACAGAGAAGGAGAGAACGCCCTAAGAAACCAAGATCCCACAATCTACTTAGAAAGTACTCTGGAGCCAGCGAGACAGCTGTAGGGAAAGGCATTTGCTATGTAACCCTGACAACCAGGCTCAATCACTAGACCCTACTAAGGAAGGAGAGAGCTGACTCTCCAAAGTTGTGCTCTGATTTCTACAGGATTGCCGTAACACCTGTACAGAAAGAAACGCGCGCACACACACACACACACACACACACACACACACACACAAGTAAAACATTTTAGTTGTGATTTGTGATGGTAAATCTTCATTATAACCTGGACAGGATTTAGAATCACTATGGAAACACAACTCTGGGTGTGCCTCTGAGGGTACTCCTAGGACAGTTTAACTGAGGAGAGTCACCCCTGAATGTGGGACTGTCCCAGTCTAAGTGAAGGTGAGCTGAGGACCAGTGTTAGGTTCGTGCTGCTCTGCTTCCCGACTGCGTATTCAATGCGGCCTGTGGCCTCCTCAAGTTCCTGTCATGTCAGGTATATTGTCACAGTGGTGAGAAAAGAAACATCAATTCTAAACAAAATAATTAGCAAGCCAAACTCAGTATGTGTAATAGTTTAAATATGAACCATTCTTTCAAAAGCTCTCGTGCTGAAGGCTCCTCCGTCTACGGCGGCTACCGAAAGGCGGCTGGATCTTGAGCATGCTAACACACACCACCACTGGGCTAGGCCACTGACGAGGTTACTGACCAGGCTACTGACTACAGGAGGAGGTGTACGGCACCGGACCATGCCTCTGCAGGGTCTGTCTCTTCATGCTTCTTGCTTCTTTCTCTGCCTCCTGCCTTCGCTGAGTCCCTCTGTTCTACCACATGATCGCTACCATGATATCTGACTCACCACACAAAGGTCCAGAAGCAAAATGGCAGGCTCTGAAACCCTGATGTAAAGTAAATTCTCTCTCACATAAAGTACTTTGTTACAGTGACAAAATGGATTCCCACATGTATAAAACAATGACTTTAAATCTTAACAACTAAAACTAGTCAAATCCCAGGCTCACAGACGTGAAAGAATTACAGACCTGGAGGAGGCGGCTGCAGAGACTAACTCAAACCCACCTTTTTCAGATAAAGAGCCAGGACTTTTGAAGCTGATTTTGGAAGCCCAGGCAAAAGTAGAAGAATTAATATACTGTAGTGTATTTCATTACTTGATTACCATGTATACTATTACATGGTTACTTTGGGCATTAATAAAAACCTGGGTTTGAATTCCAGTTGTCTCTAATAACCTTGAATGTATAATTTAACATTAAGTCTCGGTATTATCATCTAAAGAGAGAAGGTTGAATTTAAACACTAAAAAAAAAAAAAAAAAAAAAAAAAAAAAAAAAAGTATAAAGAATTCAGCAAAGCCCTTGGTATCATTATTAGAGATGTAACACCAATGCCATGAGGACCGTATCTGAATCAAGTTAGACACCAAGTTATGTTAGAGTCAGTAAACAGAAGCCATGAAACCTGTTCTTAGTAGATTCACCTTTGAGTTTTCCCAGCCTTGGGGCTTGCCCAGAGGGAAAGTCACATTATTTCATGATTAGAGAATTTTCTGTCTCTGGTCTAGTATCTCTTGGAATTGAAACTATTATATAAATGATTTATTTCCTTTTGAAATATGCAAAGGCTGCTATTCTCCCAGCTACCTGCTTTCCTGTCCACAGCGGGAAGGGCTTCAGGATGGCGGGAGGAAAGAGCTTCACACGCCCCACTTTGTCTGTGAGGCCTCGGTACACCAGCTCCATGTACTGCTCCCGGGTGAAAAAGCATCCCCGAATGGTCATGTTAGCACCCGAAACCATGTGATCTTGAATCAATCCTGCCAATGGCTGGCCATCCTGCAAACCGTAAAGACGAGAAAAGAATAAAGACAAATTTAAAGTCAAACTCTTTCCTTTCTAACCACCTGCTTGGAGGCCACTCTACCACGAGCTTTCCATGAAGCCCAGACTCTCCACTCCACATCCTCACTTAGAAACAGAGCACCTCACAAACCACAGCACCAGGAGTTACTGCTGGCCTCCACTTTCGCCAACTGCCTTCTGTCTTAAGGCAAATGTGCTTCAAACTCATCCACTTACTTCCACAGGCCTTCCTTATTTAATCACATCTGGTTCTAGTTACTTGGCAGATTTTTGGCATTTATGCCTACATTTGGTCTGTCTGTTGTCAGTCATGTTCTTGGTTTTGTAGTTTGGTTTTATGCTTTTGTGTTTTTCACACACTTTTGGCCCTGTACTTCTGAAAGTCATTCATCCATCTAACAAATATTTACTGAGAGCCTACTGTGTGCCCGGGCATTAGGCAGATCATTAGCCTGCTCAGGAGAAGTCAGAGAGAAAACAAATGCTGAGATGAACACAGGACCACACGTGTTTTAAATGTTGTGGAAGAGAAGAGCTGGATGGCACACTGCAGAGGGGTGCTCACACTGCATCTGAGGGCAGCAGTGCAGACTAGGGAGGGGCGCTCACACTGCAACTGAAGGCAGCAATGCAGACTAGGGAGGGGCGCTCACACTGCATCTGAGGGCAGCAGTGCAGACTGCAGAGAGGCGCTCACACTGCAACTGAGGGCAGAAGTGCAGACTGCAGAGAGGTGCTCACACTGCATCTGAGGGCAGCAGTGCAGACTAGGGAGGGGCGCTCACTCTGCATCTGAGGGCAGCAGTGCAGACTGCGGAGAGGTGCTCACACTGCATCTGAGGGCAGCAGTGCAGACTAGGGAGGGGCGCTCACACTACATCTGAGGGCAGCAGTGCAGACTGCAGAGAGGCGCTCACACTGCAACTGAGGGCAGCAGTGCAGACTGCAGAGAGGTGCTCACTCTGCATCTGAGGGCAGCAGTGCAGACTGCAGAGAGGTGCTCACTCTGCATCTGAGGGCAGCAATGCAGATTGTGGAAGGGCCCTCACACTGCATCTGAGGGCAGCAGTGCAGATGAAGTCCTAGTGATAATGGGCTCAGGCAGGAGGAAGAATTTAAAGATTCAGGGGTCTTACAGGCCCAGGGAAGGGCCTTGATGATGTTTGACTATATTGGGAAAGAATGTCCTTTACTAGAGTGTTTTCAGAATATAGCATGTGGTTCCAGGTGAGTTCTCACGAAGGTATTACCCACCTAAGACGGGCTTTTATAAAAGCCCCAGGTCCAGTGGCCACATTAATTTCATTTGACATTTTCAGTCTTTGTAATCCCCCGTCTACCAGACCTTATCTGTCAGGTCTGTGTTCATGGCAACCCAGGCAAATCAAAGTAAAAATAGCTACACTCATTGACATTCAGTAATAGTTTCTTAAATGTTTCCATGTTTACAGGAATCTGAGATAAAACCGAGAAAGGAGCTTAAAGAGCACTGTCATCTGACTGTCACATGTTCACTACGAGGGACTCAGGTCTTCAACAGTTGTTGGAAGAGCCAGAATGTAAACATTCTTGTCAAATGTTCCACACACAGTAATGACAGGTCTATGAAAACTCACAAAGAGTTGTCAGAGATGGGCTGAAAAGGCAGGAGCAGATGGCACGTGTGGCCTTCTTAATGAAGGCTTCGAGTTACCAACATAAATAAGAAAAAATATCTTCCCTAGTGACACTGAGTAAATCAACCAGACTGCAGGGCAGGTCCCATGCCCAGGAGTAGCTTGTTTTGTTTTTGTATATTTTGTGTTATTAGTTTTGATCTTTGTTCCTGTTTTTGTTTTGTTTGGGAAAAAGAACATGATAAAAAATATTGTATGAAAAAATAAATAAAAAGTTAACCTAATATTAAAAACAAAAAATCTTCTACATCTTATTCCAAAAATGATCTTGTTTTTCTTGGAGGAGAAACCCAAGCCAGGATTATACATCTGATCTCTTCCAGTCTCTGGGAGCAGGTAATACAGAATTTTCACCCTTCAAGGAATGCAATTACATATGTGATACACCTGGTGACTTACCTCCTTTTTCTATCCAGCGTATTCCAGGACTAGAAAATTCCTTAAAGAGCTAAACTGTTTTCAATGCACTAATCATGAATTCCAGGGAGAAATGCTGATTAATGCAATTACTAAGAGTCTACTTATAATTCTGAATTTCCTAAAAGAGCTGTTTAGGTTGGAAAAAACAATTCTGAATCAAAACTACAGAGTTCTGCTGTTTAACATCTTAACAATATGACATTAAAATCAATATCTCTGGTCAGAATGCTCAAAGAATGGTGTGTTTTATGCCTTAGATTTTCTAGCTATGCAGAAGTCAAAACTCCAACAAGTTTCATCCAGACCTTTCCAAAAATTTTTGGCCTTTATCGAGCACAGAAAAACAGGAGGATATTGGTCAAAGGAATAAATGAAAAATTCAGTTGTTTCCAAAAATTAAAAAAATAAAAAAATAAAAGGAAAAGTTCTAATCGTCTCAGATTTTAATTAAGAGGACAAGACAAACTCTACTCAGTACACAGTATGGCCACAGAGAAGGCGCTTTAACCTGGCGCTGTCTGGACAATGTGAGACACGCACCGAAGGAGAGACGAGCAAACTCCCCGTCTGCGGAGGCCCGGCCCGAGGAGGAAAATGGCCCCAGAGAGGAAAGGAGAGAGGTGAGTCCAGGCCGTCCCTCTCAGCCGCAGCGCTCCTCAGCAGCTTAGTACTCGGCGCCAACGATGCTGGCTTTGATAAGCATAAGCAAATAAGGATTTGCCTTTTGACATTTAAGACTAAATAAAATTGACCAGAATCTTAACTTCTGACAAGGTGCCATGTTCTGCCCCGGGCTAGCCCTGCCATCAGGTGTGGCTAAGGTTGGACTCAGAGGCCTGAGTCTTGGCCTCCTCACTGGCTGACAACTTACTTTCTTGGTGTTTCTTCACCTGCAAATGGCACCTATTTTTAAGGCCATTGTGAAGACTATGTATGAAAATGTCTGTAAACTGCTGAGGGGGATGCTTGAGGCCCCGGGCCTGGTTCAGATCACTGCCACAGTGATCTTTTTTATTACTACTCCTCTTTTTTATTACTATTTTCACTATTGTTATTCCATGAAAAAGTAAAGAACCCATTTTCACATTAGCAAATTAGTTTCCTAATTTCCGAATGGTCTAGCGGGCTCAGAACCCCTTGTTTGGTCCTTCTGATAACCAATGGCCTACTAATGTGGGCAGAAAAAGTGAAGTTAAGCACAAACTGGCCCCACGTAAAGCCACAGTGACACACCAGGGTGACAGAGTGGATGGGAGAGATCTAAGGAGCAGACTGTACTGGGCATTGCTGTGTGGTTTCTAGCATGCCCTGGGACCACACTGTCTCTCTCTGTAGCATAGCCAACACCACGAGGACCTGGAAGCCCCTCCCTCCCGCTTCAATGACCTTAGAGGCAAGTTCCATTTCCCGAGGGTGAAGTGCACACATTCATAGTACTCAGCTCTGAGGTCTGAGCAGGCTGAGATGAGAAGCCTCCGTCCCGCTCTGCAGCGCCCAGCACAGAGACACACTTGGGAAATGGTACCTGTGGTTTCCATCACTATCTCTAGTCTCTCCAGACCCCATTACATTCCAAACGGATGCAATATATCACTGCCAAGAAACTGTCCACTCTGAAAAGGGCTCTGCCCGTTCGGCAGGTGAGAAGGATTGCACTCAGCCCTTTCTCCTCGGTCTGCCTTTGCTCTGTGCCTCCCAGGAGCACCCACTAACTCAGACTCCTGAAATATACACACGTCAGCTGGCCGAGGGCAATAGGATGACGTATGTCCTTACCATGTGTCCACTTAGACAGCTCTGACTACGTGGGGTTGCCCACGAGGAACAACCTTGGAGAGAAACGGAGGGATTCAAAGAGGCATCTTCACGAACTACAGGGAGGATCTCTTGTAGACCACTGGGATTAAGCTGCCTCTTAAAACTCAGGCTTGGAGACAGGGAAGTGAGACCAATATAGCAGGAGAGAACGCGGATACCCAAAAAAGCCATAATGAATCACACTACTGCTTATCTATCTAGAATTACATGATACATTTAAGTCTATGTGTGTACACACACACACACACACACACACACACACACACACACACACATAACTTAAATGAAGTTACCCAACTTGGGCTGACAATGCTCCCTCCATATGCCATAGATTATTTATCAAAAAGCAGGCATAAAAAGCTCCCTTTTGAGTTGTTTGTCATGGGAGGCCAAGAGACCATCTCCCAAATATAAACTACTGATGCTGCCCCTCACTGTCTCCCAAAGGTTGAACAAGGCCTTATTGTCAAGGCACGCTGCACACTTCGGCCATGGGGCTTAGAGGATCTAAGCTAGATCTGACCCAGTCTCCTCCCCGAGGACTGGTGTTCACAGGCGTGCTGCAAGCTGCCGAGGGACGGAGGCAGCCAACAGCCTCCCCAGCCTTATGCCTATGGCCGACAGCAATGGCCCACAGCAAGGTACCTGTGAGGTGCTATAGCGGCCCCTGTGCCCAGCAGTAACCCACAGCCCGCTCGAGGGAGAGCAAGTCTGGGACTCGACACCCAGTAACTACCCGGGAGTGCTGTGCTCACAGGGAAAAGTACTGAAGACGCTTTGTTAGTTACTTCTTAACTGTATTCTAAATACTTGTCCATATACCCTTTCACTCCTCGTCAAAGAAAACCACAACTGGTCAAAATGAAGAGAACAGTTGCCCACGGAGAACCCAGCCCCAAATGATACATCTCTGTGTGTTTGTGTTTATGCGTGCGCACGTGCGCTCGAGTGTGTTTAACAATAACTAAATAAAACTAGCCAACCAAAAACTCCCAAGCTTCAGATCCTCATAGCTAAAGGATCAGTCTTCTGTGGGTCTTCGTATCTTGCATGCTAAAGCTTGCCAAACCAGCAAGTTAGAGAATGCAGCAAGTTTGGAACTAAATGCTATTTAGTATTCAGCTACCGAATCTGGTTCTCTAGGATGGCTGTCCCACATTTTCTCCTTACGTCTGAAGTCGCAACAAGACAAAAATGTTTCTCTGCTTTTAGACACTAAAAGCTGAAAAACCTAGCACCTCCTGCTCCACACACTCCTGTCCTAGAGCTGCCCAACAGTCAAGGTGATGACTATGGCAGGGTCTCAAAGGACAGGCTTACCTTGGGAACAAGATACTGCTGATCAGTGCAGGCCAGGACATAGGCTTCAGCCCGGCCCAGCTCGCTCTGGGGGAAGTGGGCGTTCATCTCGTCTCCGTCGAAGTCAGCGTTATAGGCCTTGCAGTTGGCATAGTGAAGGCGCAGGACTTTCTCTTCAGGCAGAATGTGGGCGCGGTGGGCCTGGATGGAGGGCCTGTGCAAGGTGGGCTGTCGGTTCAGGAGCAGGATGTCCCCGTTCTTCACATGCCGGCACACCTGGGCAGAGCGCAGGCAGGTGAGTACCTACCCACGGGGACTTTGAGGGATCACTGACCTCTCCAAGGGTTACCACACTTCATTAGGTGAGCTCTGTATAGCTCATGTTCTAGTTAACTAAATAAGCTTAAAAAAAAAAAAAAAAAAAAAAAGCTCTAGAAACTCTGAGAAATACTCGCCAGCCCTCTGCTCTTGGCCTTCCACAACTCCAATCCCGCTTCTAGGCACGAAGGCGTAAGCAGCAGACATGGCCGACCACAGGGCCTGTGTGGGAAGCACTACCCTCAGAGGACGCAGCCTTCCAGGGCCTTGGGCTCCTCTCTCAGAGTTAACGAGGAAACAGATAAAATTCCAAGACTGCGAGCTTCCACGGCTTTGAAAGAACTTGGCAGGCTTCTCGAATCCCCGCAAGGTCACACACCAATTCCACAGCTTACAATCAGCCCGGCTGCTCTGAGAACAGCGAGGACTGAAGACAAGGCTTTTGAATCTCAGTTCAGTGATCCGTGAAAGCATAACGTACTTCAAAGATGTGAAACAAGTATAAAAACTAAAAACTGCCATAATCGTGGGGAAAATGATCTGAAAATACTCCCTGTGACATTCCAAACATTTGCTCTTAGCCTTTCCGAAGGAAGAAAGCACCAAGGTAAGCAGACACAATGTATGTTTATACAGCCAGGCCTACAATGGCAAAAACGTAGAACTATCTGTCCACAGAAACGGCAGTAAATACCAGTGTATACACATTACAGAATGACACAGCGATTATGGAGGCTAAATTAGATCACTACTAGTCTGAGTGTGATACTAAAAGAATTAATGAAATCAAAATCCCAGTAAGGAGACAGGACACAACCCCTGGAAATCAACTATGTCTAGGGCAGCTGCACATAGGCAAAGGTGTGTGGAACCTCACTGCTAGGCCTGAGGCGTGGACTTGTGGGCCCTCACTGCTAGGCCTGAGGCGTGGACTTGTAGGCCCTCACTGCTGGGCCTGAGGCGTGGACTTGTGGGCCCTCACTGCTAGGCCTGAGGCGTGGACTTGTGGGCCCTCACTGCTAGGCCTGAGGCGTGGACTTGTGGGCCCTCACTGCTAGGCCTGAGGTGTGGACTTGTGGGCCCTCACTGCTAGGCCTGAGGCGTGGACTTGTGGGCCCTCACTGCTAGGCCTCTGAGGCGTGGACTTAAAAGGAAAGGTGTTAAGGAACTTAGTAACATCTTAACCACCCCAGATCTTAGTATTGTTCATATTAGAATACATATAACTTCTACATAAATAATTTTGTAAACAGTGTCTTGTGGTGTTGTCAAAGTTGGTCTCAAACTTATGATCCTCCTGCCTCTGCCTGCCAGGGGTGACTCAGAGGGTAAAGGCCCTGATTCCTGACTTCGACCCCTGAGACCCACATGACAGAAGGGGGAGCCACATGGTGGGAGGAGGAGGACAGTCCTCTGACTCCACACAAGCCCTGGCATGTGCATTCCCTGACTCCCCCAAATAAAGAAATGCAGTAGGAAAGCAAAACAAAACTGCATAAGCCATATGCTCACTGAAGGGAGAAAACCAGAAGATAGAAATGTTAAAGAATAAAAAAAAGCACAAGAAATTTTCCCCTTCGAGACACACACTGATCATATTTTCCCTTTCAAACCCAGCCTGTCCTGCTCCTTTGGCAGGACACCTTTTCCTCAAAGCTGATGTTACAAACCACAAGGATGGTTTTTAAAAGACAACTGCACAAAGGTAAGGGGCTCCAGGGAATATGGACCCCGGGTAATCATCTCTCCACCTCAGGTCTTGCAGCCTTCTGTGGCCCAGCCGGGAGGGCACACTGGGAAGCTGGCTGAGGTAAGCCTGTCAGCGGGGCTTCAGGCTGGGAAGAGATCTGCCCCCTCCCCGCAGCCCTTGTCAGTTCTCAAAGTTCTCTCAGCTGGAGCAGGTGAGCAGCCCCAAGAGCACAGTCTGCATTTCGGCTTGCTGAGGAACTCCAACCTTCCCACCCCCACAGGGAGTCCTCCATGGGTCTCCACGGAGACTTGAACTCTGAGGAGTCCTGTGAGCATCTCCGAGGCTCTGGCTGCCCTGTGTGTCCCACAGCCCGAGGCTTTCTTTCCTTAGTGTCTCAAGGGAAAAGGTGGCCAGGTCTGTGTGGCCCAGTCCCAAAAGCCCAGGCTGGGCCCAGAGTCTGAGTCTAGCGAATCTACCGTAAGCAAATCCACTGCAGCCGGGAAGAGATGTAGGCCAGACTGCCAGGCACTCGCCAATCCAAACAGAAATCTGGGAGTGCAGGGCACTCCCCTCGCCAACCCAAACCCAAGGCCTTTCCTTTCTCTTGTCACTAAATAAATACTGTGGTGAGAATTAGTATGCCTCAGTGCCCGGGTCAGAGTTTGCAGGGGCGGGCACGGGGCCAGAGGCTGCTCAGGCAGCCAGGCAGAGACAGGCCAACCTGACCACTTCCTTTCTGTTGAGGCGCAGGGGAAAGGGCAGGTTACCCTGCCACGGAGAAAACAGCAACCCTCCCCCGACCTGACCTGTAAGCTAATCTTTAGTTTCCTTCCTACTCACCTCTCCCAGCCCTTCTATTCAAAAATAATAAATCAGAAGCACATGCATGCCTAAGTCAAAGTTCCCTATATGTACATAACATTACTGACACGTTGACACCGAGTCCTAGGACCTGACGGAAGGGCCACTTGTGTTTCCTGTCTTTGCACAGGAATGGGGAACTCGGGGTGATACCGCGTGGTGAGAGCAAGAAGCGGGGAGAGGGAGGGGGAGGGTACACTGTGCTGGGGAACGCGTGCTTCTCAGGAGTGGGGACACTGCCTGCAGCCTAGCTACCTGGTTCTGTAAATGTTTCTGGATGCACAACCATTGTCTATGCCTGTTTTCACACCATACAGTAAGAGCTGTAAGGCCAAGTAAGACGGAAATCGTTGCTCTGACCCCAGGGAAAAGAGGGCTGGACTGAGACTTGAAGGACCGGCAGGATTCGGCTACAGAGTCACAAGGAGGGCAGAGAAACGGCATATGCAAACCCCGAAAGGAGATGGAGCCAGCTGGCCAGATAGATGGGCTGAGAGGCGGGTGGGTGGCCTATGAGCTTGCTAAGGATTTGAGCCCACGTTGGAAGGCAGAGCTGAGCCTCGCTCTCTCACCCTCGCCGCTCCTCGGGCAATCCCTCACTGGCTCCGTGTGAACTGCCTAGCACTCTGCAGCTGGGCACGCTCCCTCAGCTGAGCCCCTGTCCCACCCTCTGCGCATCCCCACCTGAGTCCACAGAAGGAGTCAGGACACCTAAGAAAGCGCCCCAATAAGCCCCTGACTTATCTGTGTACCCTGATAACGTCAGACCATTCCTGATTTACTTTTCAAATGCCCCAGCTGCGTACTGCCTATCTCCTCAGGGTGAAGACTGAAATCTGCCTCTTTCTGGAGACTAAAGAACACCACATCCACAGTCAAGAAACAGGTGTCGACACAAACCCGGCAAGCCAGCCCCATCACTCCCACTTCCCAACCGCGCCCACATTTTGTACGCCCAGGACCTCGTCTTCGTTCTTCATTGCGCTCTTTAGATTAACATTCTGAGAGCTTGTTCTTAGTTCGGTGACCCCTCCTCCATCTAAGCCTCCTGTCGTTTTTACAGGAGGTGGGCTCTTATTCTGTCTGCTGTCAACTCAAATTTAGAAAGGCTAAAAATGATGTCTTTCCTTGTCTTCTCTCCTACGACATCATATTCATCTCTTCTTACCTATCTCTAAGGCCAAATGTCCCTGGCGCTCCCTCTGCAACATGACTGTACTTATCCGCAATTCCCCTGCAGTCCCTGGAGAATCACTTCCGGCTCACAGACCATGTTCATTCAGTAGCATTCCCTGTCGGGGTCGTGTCCTTGCAAAGCCTGAGCACACAGAAGCACTCGATACTCAGTACTAAGCACTGGATACTCAGTACTACTGACTTCTCATTGAATATTCCTCTTCAAATTTTTCTCCTCATTCCACCTCTTTGATCTGAGTGAAGAGGAAGATCATTTCACATCTGCCTGGACCCATCGAAGTTAAGCAAAACATACCTCGCCGCTTCTTAAATCCCTCACATGGCTCCTAGCAAAAAGCCTGACAACGTACTAACCTATCAAAGAACAACACTGGTGCCTTGAGTGGTCTGAAGGGTGTTCCTGCCGCCAAAGCAAACCAGCACAGAGAATGTAACTGCTCTAGTGAGGAGACCCTCGGAGATAAGGAAGGCGAGAGGCTGGCCCACTGTTAGCCCTGAAAAATCAACAGGAAGCAATGGTCGCCACGCCACGCCACGCCACGCCACGCCACGCCACGGGTGTCTCCAAGGTCCCCTCTAGGCAGGAGGGAACGTTGGAGTATTACAGTATTACAGTTAGCCAATCCCAGAGATGCTACACTAATTCGGTACGAGGGTGAGGACCCCGGCCAACTCTCTCTCTCCTTGGCTCCAGCGGACTAAGCTGCTGCTGATCTGAGTACCACCCTCTGCTTAGCCCTGCTCAGAGGCAGCATGGAGGAACCAGACAGGAACCAGGAAAAACGAACCCTCGTTTTACTTACAACTTTTGTCCCCTGAGGCTTAGGAGCCCCCGTGGCTGGCGTCAGGAGCTGTTTGGCCACAGCTTCCCGCTGCGCGGCATCCACTGGGCTCAGGGCCGTGCGGCTGCCGTCTTCGTTGATGACCATGGAGGCTCCTGGGTGCACGCTGGGGCCGTTGATGACTGCCTGTCTCAGCTCCTGCACGTTCCAAGGGGTGACCGGCTGAGGGTAAGTCAGTTTGGTGGCAAATACCTAGAAACAAGGGCTACCTGTTAAAATTCAGAATGGGCAGACAAAGGTTCCAGGAATACAGGGGCAGACGAAATGAGCTGCCTGACTTCTCCCCTAACTGTGGGGGGCTGTCTGGCTTAACCAAGGCCTTTCTGCAGGCAGAGCAACCTGTCTCCTTTGCTGAACTATTTTGCTATGCTTGTTTTCTTAAGGGAACAGACAGGGCAATTTACAGATTAGTTTTTTTAAATGCACACCCAAAACTTCACCCTTTCCTGTCTGCCAATAAAGTCAGAGTTGCCAAAGGAGTAATATGGGGCCCCTGCTTGAGAGCCACCGCAGCCCCGACTGCCAGGCACGTGCCTGAGAGCCACCGCAGCCCCGACTGCCGGGCGCGTGCCTGAGAGCCACCGCAGCCCTCCCGAGCCAGCAGGCAGCACCGACTGCCAGGTACTTCCACTGAGCCCAGGCGTGGCATCAGACAGTGGCTCTTGAGAGGAAATGGATTTGCAATTCTGATCCCTGAGAACATGGAAGTGTTCTTTTGTCAACACGAGGCTCGAAACTTGCTCTGGAACAAGTGAGTTCTCTACAGTGCGGTAAGTTTCTGAATCACTGATGTTTACTTTTACTTGATACTATAACACACACGCACGCGCGCGCGCGTGCTCCAGAGCCCAGGCCCTCAGAGCTCCAGGTCTCCGTGAGGAAGCAGTGTGGAGCCCTGCCGCTCTCCCGCCTCCTTCACTGCGACCTAATGACTTGTCTGCCGTTTGCGCATGACGCATGACGCGTGACAGGCCCACAGCTTTGGGAGGCAGTGTGCCTGGCGTGTGGCTCCCTGCCAGGCTTAGCTCAGCCTCATTTCATCTCACCTTCTTGTTCCCATAACCCCTCTGGTGCACTGTGGGGGAGGGGGAAGAGCAGTTTTACCCACTCTGTTTTTCCTAGCTACCCTGTAATAACCCCAGGCCTACAAGGCTCTGAGAATTTGGGGTAAGGTGGGGGTCAATAAGGTGAGAACATTAGAGTCTCTCCTCAGGATACAAGCCGTTACTAAAGAAACCCAGATCTTGAAAAGATCAGAACGCTGTGGAGGAACAAGGCAAGACCTTGCCACCAAAGCTGGGGACATCGCAGGCACTGAGGTCGGAGCCAGGATGGCTTCTACCTTCTGCCTACAGGGCCTTTCCTCCCAGAGACTCAAACTTAAGATTATTATGACTGCCTTTCCTTGGCATATAGTTCAACTTTTGGATGCAAAGACCTCTGGCTCTGGGAGGCAATGACCACAGGCCAGAGCCTTCTCTCCTGTTCTCGACACATCAGGCTCTTGCCTAGGAAGCCGAACCATGTCCAAGACTCAGAACACTTTAGCTCGGCTTGTTACCAGCTCCCCAAGAGAGGCAGGGCGGCGTGTGAGGAGATGAGGCTCTGCAGAGGGAATTAAACCATCTTCGCATTATCGACCTGGAGGCCCATTAAGGAGGAAGTCGGCTCGAGTGCCCCTAATGAGCACCGAGGCTTTGACTGGAGGAAGTGAGAAAAGGAAGCGGGATCGCCAAGGAGCGCTAATGGGCGACCAGGGGAGCCGTTCACCCCGGAACCCACCGGGAGGGACCGATGATACACACCTGCTGCCCTCCCGAGGGCTCACCCCTCTCCGCGGTCAGACACCCAAGCCCTGAAATCCCCCGCCCTCTTCTTCTCCCGTCAAGGACTCAGACAGGAAAGGTTTTAGACCAGGTTACGGTTGGCAAGAGTAAGATGCAGAAGCTGGACGTGGAAAGACTGACTGGGGATTCCCTGGTGCTCTGGAGCACAAGTCTTCTAGGATGGCAATACAATCATGTACCTCAAGTTCCTTCCCTACGGGCTCTTCTTCCCTCCACATGGGACGCAGTAGAAGCTGTCCCCACTGGAGCCATGTTGATCTACCATCAACTCTGTCCCCAGGCCTCTATGGCACCTATCTCCCAGCCACAAGTAACAGAATGAGGCCTGTCCGCAAGCGCATACCATGGGGATGCCGATCTCGTTGGTGTTGATGTACATATCTGGGCAGATGACCGAGCGGGCCGCGTAGTCAACCCGCTTCCCCATCATGTGCTTCCGGAACAGGCCTTCCTTCTTCTCTAGGATCTACAGAGAGCAAAAAGTGCCAGAATATTAAATAATTCAATTATGTTCATTATTTTCTTGCTTCTGAACCAGTGAGTATAATGTGCACTTATTTCTAAGCGTGCAGAGGGGAGCTGGGGACACAGACCAGGCACCAGTCACTCATGACCGCCCCTCAGCACCATGTGACGGGAGCCAATTCAGCGCTCACCTGTCTTATGCCAGGGTACTTCTCCAACATCAGTTTGTCCATGTCGCTGTCAAACACAATATTGACGTGGCTCTGAAGGCGAATCCAAATGTTGTAAAGTTTATCTGTGAGAGACTGGCCTGGAAGCAGACTTAGAAAGGATCGGTCGATAGCAACTGAGGAGTCATTTTCCTGGGAAGATAAATTTGAGAAAATGGGAATGATTGAAGAAAAACTTGTTTACTCAACCTCACCCTTAATGAAAAAGGGGGGGGGGGTGCTGGAGAGACGGCTCAGAGATGACTGCTCTGTCAGAGGTCCTGAGTTTAACTCCCAGCAACCACATGGTGGCTCCTCTGTAATGAGATCCGATGTCCTTGTCTGGTATGTCTGGAGACAGATATACCATACTCATATAAATTAATTAATCTTTATTAAAAAAAAAACAAACCCTGGAAGCTGACATGACGAACCGAGCTTGTCAGTGTGTATCCGCAGTACGCATCAGCCCATTATGTATGTGTCAGCCTGGCTCTCTTAGTAGTAAAATGAACTCAAAATTCATCAGCACAGCAGCACTGTAGTGTACGCCAGTAATTACCAGCCACTTGAGAAGGAGAGGTAGGAGAACAAGAATCTCAAAAATCATCAGTTGGTGGTGGCGCACGCCTTTAATCCCAGCACTTGGGAGGCAGAGGCAGGCAGATTTCTGAGTTCGAGGCCAGCCTGGTCTACAGAGTGAGTTCCAGGACTACACAGAGAAACCCTGTCTCGGAAAAACAAAAACAAAAACAAACAAACAAAATCTCAAAAATCACAACTAAACTAAGATTTCAAAAATACCCCAAGTAGGGATTTTTTTGGGGTTTTGTTGTTGTTGTTGTTGTTGTTGTTGTTGTTTTCTTTTGTTTTTGTTTTTGTCAGATGTAGCCCTGGCTACATCTGGGTTTAAAGTCATGCACTACTACTGCTTCTTAACATCTAGTCCACCCAAACTAAGAGAGTCTTAGCAGCCCTTCCCTGGGCTCTCTACTTCAGAGCTTCTACCGGACCACAGCTTCATGTGGAACTGCAACTTTAGTTACAGGCTTAGGAAACCATTAGTCAGTGAATTCACAGAAGTGCGGCGGAGAGCTTGCCCAGCTTGCAGGAAGCGCTGGCTCCATCTCCAGCAGCACAGAAACGGGATGTGATGGTGCACACAGTAAGCCCAGCACTCGGAAGGTGGCACTAGAGGGCAGAAGCAGCCCTGGTTATATGCTAACTTAAAGGCCAGCACGGGCTATGTGAGACCCTATCTCCAAATAATAATAAACAACAAATAATAACAATAATAGTATTACTATTATTTTAATGCAGGTAGAATAATTTCTTAAGAAAAATGTTTGCCTTATAATACTGTATGTTATCAGCTAGAAGGTGAATCCCCATGTGGGTTAGATTAAGTTACTGGCTCATCCTCGAGCTTAAATATTTATCTAAACGTGAAAATATTTCTAGCTCTATCCTGTCTCTTCCTCTTATCTACCCAGGGAAGAGAAATACAGAGGCTCTTAGAGCGCCACCTACTGGCTCCATCTAGCTACAAACAGCCTAGAAGACAGAATCTCACAGCATAGTTCATGGGAGAGAAAACACTATCAGTGTGTGAAGGTTGAGGGCATGTGAAGATGACAATGTCACAGCGATAATTGGGTTTGTCCCCATAACCAAGGAATAAAGGATCACCAGAAGGTACACATAGTTCTGCAGACAACATGACGGCAGAGGCCTGTCTAGTCGAAATTACTGCTTATAGCCACATGATTGCTGCTGAAACGAACAAGACCTTGCCCCCTCGCTTCTGGTATGTCCCTAGTCCCTAGGGGACACCTCCTGGGAGATCACTGCTATGGGAATACAATGATGAACACAAATAGAGAAGAAACAAGAATATGTCTGATTAACTAAAGGGAAATTAGCCAAGGCATCAAGACAGAATTGCTTTTTTTCTAGAGACGCAGCCCTGTTACTATTGATACATGCTTGTCTCTACTCTTAAGGGTCACTAAAGTAAACTTCTCATTCCTATTCATTGAATTTGATTATCCTATGGTCTTCAGTCTTCCATATTGGACCAGGGTCTGCAGATGGCACCCCTTTCGTATGCTGAGGACCTGTTAAAAGCACATCCACACTGGCTCATCAGTAAAGTTCAGCAGAACCAGACAAAGGGTCAAGAAGTCATCCAAAACTGAGTGCCCAGAGGACAGTGGTGTCACCTGTGACATCCCTGGCTTAGAGCAGGACTGTCTGAGCAACTGGCATGGAGTATGAGAGTCTGTCTCTCCAAGGCTAGAAAGTCATTACATCCTGACCACAGTTCAGGGAGGGAGTGGCCCTGGCAAGGGTTCTGAGCACCCAACTTGGCTTTACGTCCACTACAGAGTTGATATAAGACCCAGAAAGGGCTAAGGAATTGTCAACGAGGATGGTCTTATTCTAGAAAATCCCATTCTATGTCGTCTTCCTGGCTCCATTGCTAAAGACCTTAATGAGCCTACAAACACATTCTTAGAGGGAAGAATGACTACTTAGGCCTTCACTAGCAGCTGGTGGTACAGACGGTCTGGGTGTGAAACCTCACCATAAACTACATACACTGTATAGTGGAGATGAGTGCAAGAAATCAAGGTGACTGAAACCACTGGCATGATGATTGGATACTGAACCCAAACCACACCTAGATTTATCTATAATGAGGCCTGTGCTTGTCCCAACAAGGCACACTGCCGACCAGGGGTGCTGCCCGCTGCAGGGAGCAACTTGCAGCAGCCACAACATCCATATCCACACACAGTTAGAACCAAGTATGTATCTCTTACCACACATGTCCTTAACCAAGACATTGTATCAGCACCGAGGCAGCTCTGACCTTGTCTATGGCGAGTTCTGTCATCTCACAGGGCAGTTTCTGTTCTTGGGCCATCAATGCCAGAAGTTTCCGGATCAAAACTGCATCCTTCATGACAGCTTGCAAGTTTACTGTCTGGCCATTAGTGAACATCTGGTCACCGAGGCGATTGATGGGACGATACCTACAGGGTGACATACAGGCTTCATGAATGTTCTTTAGCCTTTTAACCTATTTACTGAAAGTAACACAGCTCAATTGGCTCAAAACAACCATGGCTAGGACAACCAAATAAGAGAATGCCCAACCTGCAAGCTTGGTTTGACAGCTGTTTGATTTCTCAGTGGCCCAACCCTTGTACACCCTCCTACAAGTCCCTGTCAACATTGTCCACAAGTCAATTCCTCAGCCCACCCTTTTCACGCAAAGTTAAAAGGAGTTACCTGGATGGTGGTACCACTATGAAATCCAGAAAGAACATACTGGGGTTGAAACTGGACTCCAGGCCAATATCATCCAATCCCGAAAAAAGATAATTCAGGAAGAATCCTGTGTTGAAACAAAGTAACCACCAAGACCAATTAAGCCTATGTATAAAAACATAAAATGTGACTAAGAAATAAACAAACCAAGAAAGGATATGGGATCCTAAGCAGAATAAGAAAACACTTTTTCATATGCCCAAACCAGCCTGGGCATATGACAGCTTGTATGCAAATAAAATAAGATGAAGACACCGAGGGCCGCCAGTACTTAAGTCAGGAAATGAGCTATGCAAGAACAGCGAATTTTAGTTGCCCTCCCTCCTAGGCCTGGAATCTTACATGCATAATTAAATGTTTGCTATTTTGGACTCTGGACGAAGTTAATCAAAATAAAAAAAATAATCATGTCAAATAAAGTTTAGTCTTTTAAAAACAAAAGATAATGGAACATCCTTTCTTTACGGGTATGCCAAGAGGGCTCTGTGAAAACTGGATCAGAGATGTAAGCTGATCTGAAACTGCTTGGAGAAAATGAACAAAACCTGAAGAAAGCCTGCTACAGAAACACTTCACTAACGTGGTACTTTTCCACTCTTGTAACCGTGATGATACCATGGCTGTCTATGAGCACTTCCTCTGCAGAGACCAGCAGAATCAGTGCCCAGACACTGTCTTAGAAGATGGCTGAGGACTTGAGTTCTCTGCACAGACTACCTTGTGTATTCAGAAAAGGAAGGGAAGATTTCTCTTTTCGCAGAGAACTGAAATATACAAAAGTTCATTTTTTGATTCACAAAAGGAATCCCCATAGAACCATTTACAAGATCTTCTTGTATATTCAAGATGGTCTCACTCAGTAGCTCTGGCTTTCTTAGAACTCACCACAAAGACCATGCCTTGAACTCAGCAGAGATCCGCCTGCCTCTAGTGATGGGACTGAAGGTACGCACCACCTGCCCAGCTAAAGCGACCTTGTTAGTGGACGTCTGAAATAGACGAGTGGCATAAGCCCTCCAGAATGCAGCAGTGCAGCAGGGACTGGGCTCCAGTGCGTCAAGTTCTTGGTGGGTGTGACCTACCCTGCTCCTTTGTGGCTCTGAGTCAATGTGCCCTGAAGCCTGCCCCAGACCAATGGATGGACTGCAGGTGAGAGCTACGTTAATTAGAGCTTCAGTTAAGGTAGTAAGAGGGTGGGCTAATAAAATGACTCAGGAAAGCAAATCCACAGACAGGGACAGGTAATTCCTTCAGCACCTTCATTCTTCCAAATGGCGAAAAGATGTTCCTGGGCGCTGCTTGGGGTCAGGTACCCTCGTTTCCCCATCTGAGCCTCGTCAATTCCTGGAGCTGCTGGTACTCCTTCTGTAATGAGATGATATACTCGTTTTTGTTCCCATTCATGAAACTACCATAAACATCATTCTACAGAGCAGCATTTCTTCAACCCAGATTTCCGCCCACACTCTGGTTTCTGGAGTAATGAGCACAGCACACTATCATCTAAAACCAGAGAGGACGCGCACAGAGCACTCCCACTACCTCATATTATTAACATAACGGTTTTTCATTTTTAAATATTCTTTTCCAGTGCTTTTACATGACATTAAGATTTTGCTAGGCATGGTGGCACAGGCCTTCTACCCCAGGGCTTAGGAGGATGAGGCAGAAGGGTCATGAATTCTAGGACAATGTGGGCTACAGTGAGATATTACTTTAAAAAAAATCTTGCTTGGATTTATTTTCATCAGAACTCTGTTCATTTGGTGTTATAAGAGGAACACAGGAGCGACTGCTACATAGCTCTCATCTGACCACTGTTTTGCTTGTTACTGAGACAAACTTAACTAGCCCAGGCTAGCCTTGAAGTCCTGATCCTCCTGTCTCCACGCAACCATGCCCAGCTCCAATCATCATTTCTATGGTTGCACAATACTCTACCGAGATTTCCTAATTTATTTAACCACACTCTTCTATTTGGACATTCAGATTGACTCTAGTTTTTTTCTTTTCTGAGTGAACATTATTGGGCTGGGATACAGACTGCTGGTAGAATATGCCCCTAGCACGAAAGGGGCCTTGGGTTTAATCCCAGGACTGGAAGAAAACAAGGAACATCATCTTTATGGGCACAGGATTCACCAGAGAGGGTCAGGAACAGCAGTAAAAATAAATGTGGGAAAGTGGTTTTTTTAATTGAATGAGTGTGAGAACATATATGCCAGTGTGCACACATACAGAAGTCACACATACGGAAGAAGCTGTCTTCTCACTACTTTTGGGAGTTGGTTCTCTCCTTCCACTAGGAGTCCTGGGGCTGGAACACAGACTTGGGCCCTAAACACGTTCATCCACTGAGCACTCTTCCTCCTGCCTGTGTGAAGGTGTCTACAGAGTCAAAGAGACTAAGAAATATCACACTAGTAGGTGAAGTTGGTTTCTCGGACTAGGCAAGATCCTCTGAGGCCCTGACACCAGCTCTGTCCAGATCAGGTAGAAAATTGTATTGAGGATGCTATTTGGGAAGCTGACGGCTGGCACTCAGATGAGGAACAAAGGTACTAGAAGCATTCTGTAGGCTCAAGACTGTCAGCGTTTCCTGGGATGCCTTAACTGAGGTGAAGCATTGCTCAATTTTCCCTTTTCTGGAGTTGCCAAGGAACTGTCGGAGCCGCCTCCTGCTAAAGTCTGCTCAACAAGCAGAGTCAGGGCAGGTCGGGGCGCAGGCAGACCTGCTGAGGCATGGAATGGTAAGAGGGGGTGCACTTAGGCTCAGGGTGAGGGGCTGAAGTCTATGCACCACAGTGGCAGGAGCAGGGAGGCGCTGGGCGAGAACAAATGTCTTCTGTGCATATTTCAGCCAACAGTTTCTGTTAGCTGTGGCTTTGCTTCCCACGGGGCTCTAGTATAAGAAGGCAACGAGGGTGGCTGGAGAGGTGGCTCAGTGGTTAAGAGCACCGACTGCTCTTCCAGAGGCCCTGAGTTCAATTCCCAGCAACCACATGGTAGCGCAAACCCATCTGTGATGGGATCTGATGCCCTCTTCTGATGTGTGTGAAGATAGCTAAGGTGTACTCATATATAAATAAAATTAATTAATTAATTAAAAAAAAGAAGGCAATGAGAAATACACCCAAGGCTGGTGTGGTGATGACCTGCAGCTCTCCCATATCTGTCTTTTACCTCTTTTTTTTTTCCTCCTATAATCATCCTCACTCCCCCACAGAGGATGTTCAACTTTATAACAGCCAGATTGGAACAAGGAACTGCTGAGTTTGTGTCTGCCATGCTGGAGTGTCCAGCACACAGATGACAGCTGCCAGCTGGTACACACAGTCCACATATTCTAAACTATCCACAAACGGTGCTGTTTGCCCTGCTCTGTACTTGGAGCTAACGTCTCTGTTAGGTCGGTGGTTTACTTACTGTGGAGTGAGTGTGTAACAGGGTAGGTGAAGAGCAGAGCACAGCGTTCAGGAGTCAGCCCTCTCTTCCTACCATGTGGGTCCTAGAGGCTGAACTCAGATTGCCAGGCTTGGCAGGAAGTGTCTTCACCTGTGAATCCATCTTGCTGACCCAATTGTGGGTGAATAATATTTAAGAACTGTTTATCTCGGGTGTAGTGGCACACACCTTTAACCTAGCACTTGTGTGGCAGAGGCAGGAGGATCTCTGTGAGTTCAAGGCCAGCCTTACCTACATAAGGAGTTTCAGGTCAGCCAGAATTATGCAGAGAGACCCTGTCTCGAAAAACCAAAAATAAAAAACAAAACAAAAACAAAAAACCCCCAAACAAACAAGTAAACAAAACCCAACCACAACAAGGACTATCTTCTACAGGTTACCAATGCCCAGACTTCTGGTTGCACACTGTTCTTACAATTACAGCAAAAGATTACCTCAAATGAATGGGCTTGACAATGGAACTGAAAAGCTACTTTATCATTGGACATCTGCCCCGAAGTTACTATCAAAATTCTGAACATCTCTGTTTTCAGTGTATTAGCATTTTCTAGGACAATCTAGAGGGTCACGGTACCAACTGTCAAGTGGTGTTAGAAAATGTTTCTACAGCCATGTGCAGGTAAGTGAAGGAAAAGCGACTCTTGTGCTGTTAGCCGTTCACAATCAAAGAACACTCAGCAGTCTTCTAAACAGCATGGGGTCCCACTCTGGGGCCTAGAACACAGCAAGGCCGTGCCCACAGTAACGGGCAAACTTTGAATGAGGTCTGTAAGTCAATAGTGCCACGCTAGTGCCGAGGGTGCCCAGAGCAATCTAAAAGATGACACACGCCGGGAGGTGGTGGCGCGCGCCTTTAATCCCAGAACTTGGGAGGCAGAGGCAGAGGCAGAGGCAGGCGGATTTCTGAGTTCGAGGCCAGCCTGGTCTACAGAGTGAGTTCCAGGACAGCCAGGGCTACACAGAGAAACCCTGTCTCAAAAAAAAACCAAAAAAAAAAAAAAAAAAAGAAAAAAAAAAAGAAAAAAGAAAAAAAAAAGATGACACAAGAACCAACTGAAGAAAGGCCTTATGGGAACTCACTGTGCTTGCTACCCTGCAAGTCTGAATCTGCTCTATAATAAAAGGCCTATTAAACACCAGTATGCAGATTTGTATTTACACGGACCCTTGTCAGAGTCTCCAGGTAAAAGACTGAACATCCATCTCAGGGTGGGTTGGGTGGCGATGAGCACACATGAGCGCATTCCCCTGCTTACTCGACGTTCCGCAAGCCCCAGACAAGGTTCACTAGTGTTATCTGCTGTGGACCTCGTGGAGGTGATGCCCTCGGCTCGGGGTGAGCTCCGCTGTTGCCGCTATGTGAGGTGGCAGCAGGTCTGAGAAGCAGCCTCTCTGCGCCCTCATGGCACACAACAGAGCCAACTGCACATCTCAGGTTCTGTTTTTCTGACTTGGCATATAGATTATATGATAAAAAATGAAGCGGGGCATCTAGTAAACACATACAGCAAAACACATACTAGTCCCAGTACTTTTCGAAATACCTTAATTCTCATGTCAGAATTAAAGACACATAAGAAAGGACAGTTGCTCATCCTAGTTTTTTCTCCACAAGCAGAGCAGAGCAGAGCTGACCAGATGCCTTCCGCCTCAGGAGCAGCTGGCAGGAAGCCCTCATGTTTTACTAAGTTCTTTCAATTTTTTAAATATTATTAACTTATATTTTGTTCAAAATAAATCCATGCTTGCTACATAATGAAATACTTGAAACACTTGCCAGGAAAACTAAAAGTTCTTATTCAATGACCTTTGAATGGCTTATTGTTGTGACACAGGCCTGGAATCCCAGAATTTCAGAATGATCAGGAGGTTAAGGCCAGTTACAGCACAAGAGACCCCGTCACTAAACAAAACAAAATCTTCTACAGAAACAACCACATACACGTGGCACTAAAAGGCGGAGGATGGAGAGTCTGACGTCAGCCTAAGCTGCATAGCAAGATCTTGTCTCTAAACACCCAAAGCAAAGGCACCGATCTGAGAACACAGGCCCTATAGAGCACTGTCTCCTAGCAGAGCCCTGCTGCCCCTTCCCGGTGACAGCCCGGGGATGGGTCTTCCCAAGCTCTCCCGGAGACCTAAGGAGTCTGGAGGCCTCGGAAGCCACCGGAGGGACCGTGGCTGGAGCGCCCAGGAGCTCCAGCTGCTTACCTGCGAGTGCGTCCTTCTGGTCAGATTTCTTGTGCACCATGGCTGGATACGTGACTGTTAGCTTACTATTGTGTTCCTTTCGAACCACTGACCGTCCCGTCCTACACGCGGGGAGATTTGCAGAGAAACAAACCCCAGTGAGACATTTAGTAACAGTGCTGAGAGACTGGCCAGAGCCACCTCAAGCAGGGAACGGGACCGGCCGAGGGCTAGCACTCACTTGCAGTGCGGACAGCGCTTGGCAGCCATGTGTGTCTTCCAGAAGTGAGCGACAAGTTTGCTTCTGCTCTCACACACATTCTTCACCTGTGTTAAGAAGTCAGAGACTATTAGAGCGACTTATTTTTAGGTCAGGTCTCACTTTGTAGCCCAGACTAGCCTCTTAGAATTACTAGAATTTGTAATCTTCTTGCTTCAGCCTCTCAAATAACGGGATTATAAATGTGTACTGCTCTACCCGCACCAGAGTGCCGCTCTGAGGAGAATCCAATTTGAACGGTGTTTTTACTTTTTATCTAACTAAAGAAGACTGCCCTGTGGTGGCTTGAAGGAGAACTGACCCCATAAGTTCAGGCATTTGAGTACTCAGTCCCTAGCTGGTGGCACCGTCTGGGAAGGTGATGGAAGCTTCAGGAGATGCGGTCTGGCTGGAGGAGGTTTACCAGTGGGGGCAGGCTCCTTCCTCACAGCAACGAACGGTAACTAAAACACGCCCTCACTTAAACATCCCACAAAATAGTCGTTAGTACAGCTTTTTGTGTGGTCTTACTAAAGGTAATCAAACATCAAGGGCACGGCACTGAGGTTCCTCAAGAAGCACTTTTGGGTCCTGCAATCGCCTCTTCCCGAGCACACAGATGACGCTGACTTGCTGAAGCGGGGTGACGGCTGGCAATGACGCAGAGCCCTGGCCTCGGAAACACTCATCTCTCTACGTGAGCCAGTACCTGTTCCTACTCTACAGGTTATTTGTCACTCTGGCAATCTCTGCATTCTTGGTTTATTGACTAAAATGCCCAGAAGAATCTGTCAATCTCACATACAGTACCATAAACCCCGCCCTCGGGTCCCTCTTGCTGATGGCACTGACTGACTCTAAACTGATGTGACATTATAGAGGACTTTAGCTCTGACATGTACACCTCTGGGCATTTTTTTTTGGGGGGGGGGTTTCAAGACAGGGTTTCTCTGTGTAGCCCTGGCTGTCCTGGAACTCACTCTGTAGACCAGGCTGGCCTCGAACTCAGAAATCCGCCTGTCTCTGCCTCTCAAGTGCTGGGATTACAGGCGTGCGCCACCATGCTCGGCCTTCTGGGCATATTTTTAAAGATGTACTGACTATAATTAAAAATTCACATCCACTCCATATCCTAGTATGACACTGGAGACAGCGGGTGAACACACATTGTTCAGTCTCCCTGTCAGTAATCACTCGGACAGGAATCTACAGTTGGCGACGGACCAGCAGGGAAAATGAGCCAAGACACATAGAACATACAAATACACTAGTTAACAGCAACAGCAGCATGAGCGGGGCCCGCAGCAGGAGGCAGGGCGGAGCCAGAGTTGAGGAGAGCCCCCCTCCCCCACTCCCTGAGAGGATCTGGCTGAGCTCTTCCAGCTCTCCAAAGCCTCTGCCAGGATCCAGGTGCTGTTTACTGCAGGCCAGATTATTACACTGCCCGAACACAAAGGACTTCACTGTCCCAAACCTAAGCAAACTTGCCAGGATTAGGCTTTTCAAGAATACAACTAAGAAAAAGATATTTCCTGAAAAGGAGTTAATGTAGACTCATTTATTTTTTTAAGTTTTGTTTTGAAAGTATGTGAGCGTAAGTTTGTCAGTGGTATGTGCATGTGAGTGTTGGAGGCCACAGAGGCCAGAGGCATCACATGGCTCTGAAGCAGGTGGTTGAGAGCCAGCTACCATGGGCGCTGGGGAGTCAGCCTCCAGCCTTCCGAAGAGCAGTATGCGCTCATAACAACCGCTGAGCCTTTGCTCCCAGCAACAACTCTGAGTATTCCCAAAGCAAAGGGGATTTTATGTCACTAGTGTCTTTAACTGTAATGTCATCTTTCTAAACAAATCCTGACTGTTTACAGGACCTTCATTCATAGTATCAGACCAAGCTTTCTCAGAAAGCTGTGACTAAGAAAGATGGAGAATCCATTAGGGGGCTTGGAATAAGTACAGGTTAATTTAGCTTTTAAGACAAGCCTCGGGGTGTAGCTGGGCTCTCCCCGCTTCCCCAGACAGCTCTCAGGGTTCCCACAGTGGCGATCCTCTTGGCCGCAAACAGGCCCCACCCAGAAGCTCCTGGGACTCCCATGGGGCCCTGCTCTAGACCAGTAAGTGGGATGACACCTGGGAATAAAGTGAATTCCATTGGAAGTTTCCTCTTACGGCTGATTACCTACCCCATTCATTCAGAGAAATGAATTCTTTCAGATGCCTCAAGGGAGAGAGAAGAGAGCAGGGCTGTGGGGAACGCCCAGGGTAGGGGATGGAGTGGAGGCAGAGACCGCCAGCGTTTTCTCCGCACAGCTGCTTGCTGGATGCTCTACTTAACTAGGGTCATCTAACCCTCCAGTCAGCCCCGCTGTAGCCATGAAGATGATGAAATGAACACTCATGCAATTTTGAAAATTTGCAAAATCATGGGACAGAGCTGGGACTGAAACCTAAGGCTACCATGGGAAGCCAGAAACTCGTGCATATAGAGAAACTGTGGTCACTATACTAAAAGCAGACCATTACAAGGTAGATGCTGGTGACTTACATGTGCACTCTGGGACCCCAAGAGGTTGTTCTGCAGAATTTTGTTTGTGTACTCTTCTAGCTCTTCTTGAATTTCAATGGCAGAAGGATCTGAAGTTTCTTCCAGAAACTGAAAAAGAGGAAAACTATAGTGTTACTACAGTAAAGTAAATGTCTGATGGACACCATGGTTGGGACTGGCCTTTTCAAGGACTGAGATCAATCTAGGAAAGAAAACCATAGCTACTGTGCTACAGTTTTAGAGCAGTGAGGTGGGACTGGGGCAGTCAGAGCACATATGAGCGGGGGTCACTATGGATCCTTATGCATCTCCATGGAAGACACTACAGCCCTGGCCTCAAATTCATTGTGTAATTCATCAATTTTATGCCTTTCATTTTGTAGCCCCCAAATGATGCACGAACAGTAATCAACACCTAGAATGAGTACAAAGATGATATCAAATGGGACATCGCCACTTCCCAGCCCCAACAAGGTGAGGACTCAAAGGGTAACACCATTAGGAAATAACACTTGTACAGTTGTACAGGCAGACTGGAGCACCCCCCTAAGTAAAGCAGGAAGCCTCCTCTCTGAAGGAAGGTGGCGGTACCCCAGCTTACTCGCCAGCAATCAAAAGTAAGTATACTAGGGAAGAGGAGAGGGTTTCTAATATACTGATAACAAAGGCTGCCAAATATATACAGGGTTATATGTATATTTGCACATTTTATGAAAAAAAAAAAAAAGAAAATAAAGATACGAGGAGGCATATGAAAATAAGATTAAGTTTGGATACGAAAATCCCTAGAAAAACGTCACTTCTTTAATTAAAGGCATAGGAGCATCTTTTTCTCTTGCTTCTCTTTTTTTGTAGGCAAATCTGACCGTGGATTGATTGTTGAGCTTTGTTCTCCTGGAAGCAAATAAGACGAGAACTTCTGCTAACAGACTTGTTAGACTGAACCGCCACCGAGGCCGCTGAGCGCCTAATGCAAACCTCGGCTCTTCTCTGCTTTCCTAAGCATGTCCCCAGGCCCCCTGGGAGCACGGGGGTACCGCGGAACAGGAAATGCAGGCACTGTCCTATCTAATGCCTGTCGGACTCTCATCTTCCACCAGCTCTTTCTTTCGGGGCACTTTATAGAGAACTTCTTGAGGCTGGAAAGGTGGCTCAGGAATTAGGAGCACTAGCCGCTCTTCCGCGGGACCCGAGCTCGACTCTCAGAATCCACAGGGCAGTTAACTACCTTCTGTAACTACCTTCTGTAGCTGCAGTGCCAAAAGATCCAATGCTCTCCTCTGGCCTCCACGGTACCAGGCATGTATGTGGGACACACACATACATGCAGGCCAAACAATCAGACACGTAAAATAAAGATATCAAACAAATAAATAAATAAGTAAATAGAGACGCTCCTTAACTCGTTTTATAAGACTGTAACAATATAGGTATCTGAACTCTATAAAATATGAGAAAGTAAACTTACAGTCAATCAAACTCAAGACTACAGATGCAAAATTATAATCAAAATATTAAAAAAAAAACACCACACCTAGCAACACATTACAAAGCAGTACACATCACTGGTGGCGCAGGCCTTTAATCTCAGTACTCAATAGGCAGAGGAGGGAAGAGTTCTCTGAGTTCGAAGCCAGCCTTGTCTACATAGCAAGTGCCTGGCTAGCCAGGTTTTAACAGGGATACTATCTAATAAAACCTTACTATGATAACCCAAACAGTAAGTTCGCAGATAAACTACTACCATCTTCCAGACACCATTCAAGATTTTTTTCAGTAAAAGATAAGAACTTATCAGTAAAAGATAAGTTCTCCTTATCTTTTACTGAAAAAGCAAATCAGTTAGAGCCACTTGCTGTAGCTTACAGATGTCAACTCCAGTTAGAGCCACTTGCTGTGGCTTACAGATGTCAACTGGTTAGACTAGTTCTCAGGCTTGTCTTGGAGCAGCAGGCAGTGTGTCAGTCTCAGAGTGGAACACTGTCCTTTGTCACTGACAGCCTTTACATTCTTGAAGGCTAAAGGATTTAAAAAATATTTAACTTGGGTATGTCTGATGTTTCCATGAGCAAGATTCAACCAATATCCTCATGGTAGGAAAGCCCCAGCGCAATGCATCTCTTTACCACAGCTCAGAACACACCGTATGATCTAACGGTTTTCTGTCAGGCGGTGCCCACCGACATCCTGACAACGCTGACTGGATTCGTTCCAAAGAACAGTTTCTAAACAGGTCCATACTCTCCTCTGCCCTATTAACCTTTCCTTCCCACTACCTCTGGTGGGGGGTGAGCTAGGAGGGAGGTTAAAGCATTTATGAACCCTTATTAAAATAGGTTTTAAAAAATGTAAGCCTACAATTCCTATTACATTCAATAATTATATTTACCATGATTTGTTTTGATTATCCCACATTTGGCCACTTGCGCTGTGTCCTTTGGGTGAGTTTGAGTACCCACTTGCTGTCTGGCATGGCATGCTCCAGACTACTGTAATTTCTCTGATCCTGGCTTATAATCAGCCATTTGTTTAAGGAACCCTTGGACAAGGAATACTATGTCTGGACGATTAGATGTGCGCTGCCATCTGCCTCTTCTAGCACCGCTCCGTACGGACCCAGGAGAATATCTAGCTATCGGCATCACTGTAAGTCACAAGGGTCAAACGTTCTGGAGACTACTGGGGTGGCGAGTGAGAACAACATACAAGCATCTCTTGATATCCTGGTTTCCATTATCAACCTACCCTGCTGAGAATTCGCTCCAGCTCGTAGACGGCTTGTAGGGCTCCGACTTCCAGGACCCTTAGCTGGCAGACCAACAGGTGGAGTGGAGCCCGAGGACACGTCAGCATGTGGCAGTTTAAACAGGAGCCGCGGAGCAGCAGGTAGAGTTTCTGAAGAGTGGAGACAGAAGGAACCGGCGCATCAGAAAGACACAGTGGTAGCTTTCAGTGCACACAAGAGATTTCTCTTTCCTTAAGAATTCCATTTCTGCTTCTATGTCTTGATAGCCGTTAGACTCTTAACATCTAGACAAATATTTTACTTTTATGGTTTCACTTTAAAGCATTCAAATTTGAAACTCACGATAGGATGCATGGTCTGAGAAAAGGAATTCCTTTCGTTTTACATCAATAAATAGTTATAACACTTAAGTATGACAACAGCCTTCTTTAATATGCTAACAGACAAACCATGTCTGTATATACACCACAATCTGAAAATCTTAAAAAGAACTCCTGGGCACTAGGTTACTTGACACTGAACTGAACATACACCAGCGCGGTCTAGACAGCGCTTCATGTGCACATTACTGGTCTTCCTTTTGGGGCTTTGCTTCTCCAGCCAAAGCCCCACTGCCAAGCCACCTGAAAAGCCAGTAGTCGTCTTGGAGCACCAGAATCCCCTCTATCATTAGGGAGGTGACTGCCGCTGAGCTTCCTGAAGGGCACAGAGCCCTTGAAGCAAAAGGAGATAAATCAGTGCGCTAAGCCTGGATCAGATGCTGAGCCCTAGATAGGTGGGCTGGCTTACTAAACCTTTCCCTCTTACATGAACAGAAACAAGCTGTAGCTCTTCTCAACTGGAATCAGACTGAAACTCTCTGGACAAGTCTGTAGGGTAAGCTGAAGCTTAGGGTAAGCACCCTCATCTGAGACTCTAAAATGCCAAATTTCTTGAGCCCGGATATACAAACAAATTCAACACCCGACTTCATGGTTAGGGACTCAAGTAAAGATGTAGGTACATTAGAAATACCCACAATTCCCTTCAGGCTGTGTATACGAGGTATATATAAAGTATGAGTGAATTCCATGTTTATACTTGGGTTTCGTTCCTACAATATCACTATTACATATTCTAAAAATCTGAATTACTAAACACTTTTAGACTCAAGCATTTTGGACAATGGATATTCAGGGTGTACTGTTCTAGGTCCCTAAAGGGTTTTTTTCCCCCCCCTAAAAATAGAGGAACAAGAGGTGATCCCCACACCCCTGGAAGTCCAAGACCCACATGCCATGCCCAGGGCAGCACGTACGTCGAAGAGGAGAGGGTTGTAGACTGTGAGCGGGAGATCGACGTGGCCCAGGTGTCCGGGGCAGCTGTTGAAGTCCTGCACGCAGGTAGAGCACACTTCCTTGGAATCTGCAGGACCCAAAGCCAAGTCATACAGGCCATTGGCCGAAGGGTTTCCCAGGCTGTCCACATAGCGAGGATTTGTAATGGATTTAACACTCAACTTCCTGCAGAGATTAAAGAAAGACCCAGGGAGAAATCACGTTATTAATTTCTTGATGTTCAAGTGGGAGAGGCAGGTTATAAACCAGACCTGACTAAAAGCCCAACTCGGTCAGTGAAGGAAATGTCAAACAATAACTCCATGCACAGCATCACGATTCAAGAAAATTAAACACAAATAAAATCATAAGGAAACAGAATTTACTTTATGCAAGGTTTCATCACTTTGTTTACTGGAACTGCCCAACAACTAGGCATGTACCCACCAAGAGCATGTCACTGCGCCGCAAGTGACAGTAAACATCACACAGCCTGTGTGCGCTCCACCCAACTGCATGTGGACGTTCATACAATGCAACAGTTGGAAAGTCTCCTTAAATGCCGCATAAATATAGTTTTGCAAAGCCAGTTTTGCCTTTTAGATCTCTTCTAATTTAGAAGTTTGAGGGGAGCCAGACTGAAGGGAGCCAGACCGTCCCGAGAGGTTCTCAGAGGCAGGCTCTGATGGAAGGACAAACATTAGTTCCATGTCCTTGTCTGGGAGTGGATTTGACAAAGCCAGTCTAGAGGAGAAGCCAGTGCCTCAAAGGAGTCCAGGCTGCAGCTTCTTTGGACCCAACTCTTCCCTCTGGGCTATGGTTGCCAGTCCTAAGGTCGCCATGTCTGAGCTATCCTGTATCCTCTTAGCCAACATTGTCCAACTTAGCTCTGGTGACCTTGGCTATCACCCCCCACCCCCTCCACCAAACAGTACATAAGATGCTGTACTTCCTAATAAACTTGCTTGGCATGACACAGCCCGCACTAGACCTCCTGACCCCAGCTTTTACCCTCTCTATCCTCTCTCTTCATCCCTTGGCAGGTTCCCTTCAGGACCCAGGTCCAGGTTAGAAAATAAACGTAAGGTCAAAGCTACCGTCACCATTTTGCACCCTAATGGGAACAACAACAAATAAGTGAGTTGTGTGGCCAGATAAACTGCCGGTGCTCCACAGAGGTGCTCCACGGAGAACCCAGCTGTACCGAGCTGGGATCCTCCGGGGTCGACGCCCCTGTGAGGACCAAGGCTATACAGAGAGCTCTGCTGCTGTGGCTCTCAGCGACGCGGCTACCCTTCTGCTGCTGAGCCGATGTCTACAGACACTTTATCTAACTCAGAGGTGTGCATGTGGTCTCTTCCCCCAGCATGGAGTCAGTACTGCTAAACAAATTACTTAGCTGTCTTGTCCATTTTTGAAACTTCAATAAAATATACATAAAACTTAGTTAACCATGTTTAAGAGAGCAGTTCGGTGGTACTAGGAACTCACACTGAGCTGAGCGGGGGTGGCACAGGCCTTTCATCCCAGCATTAAGGAGGCAGAGACAGGCAGACATCTGGGAGTTCCAGGAGTGCCTGGTCTACACAGAGAAACCTTGACTTGAAAAACCAACGAACCAACCAAAAAACACAAAAAACTCCCTCAGCATGTACCCTCTCTTTCACAAACGAAGAGGAACTGCCTTTCCACTCTAACACCTGGCCTGTACCCGGCTTCCACTGTCACCTATATCTCACATTCTACCCCTTTCTCTCTCCCGCCACTGCCCTAGATCAGTTCTCCCACCATGCTCTGCCCTTTCCTTCCTCTTCCACCCTTGGACCTATCCAGTCCTGTCCACCCTCCAACAGCTGTCAGATTTATTCTGAAGTGCAAATCTAACCAAGTTAATCTCACCCTTACAACTTTTCTAAGAGTCTGCCCTTGGCAAAAGGATACTTCCATGTGACCCACAACAGTGGTTCTCAGCCTCCTAATGCTGCGATCTGAAAGTTGCTTATTTTGTGGTGACCCCCAACTTAAAATGATTTCATTGCTACTTTGTAATTTTGCTTAGTTTATGAATTGCAGTGTAAATGTTTGATATCTGACTCACAAAGAGTTTGAAACTCACAGGCTGAGAACTGCAAACCTACAAAGGTTTCCCTTGCTGAGACCAGTGCTGAAAGCTTTGGAGCCGGCGCTAAGCGATTTAATGCTCCCTTTTATCGAGTTAGAACTGGTGGCTTTCCGTCTCCTTCAGAGTAAATGCTATGCCCTTAAAATGACATGGGGGTGGAAGGCTCCTGGTCTCTGACCCACTTTACTCCAGTCACCTTGGCCTCCTTGCTGGTCCTGAAAACCAGGGATGGTGAAGGATTTAAACATTCATGGTACATTGAATATTCACAAACACTCAAAACATATGAAAAGCTGAGAGTCATCCTCAAATCAGTGCAAGTCAAAACCACAGTGAGATACCACCTCAACCCATCAGTGTATGGTCAAAAATACACGCAAGTATGCACGCACACACAGCTAGAAAGGATGTGGAGAAGGTGGAATCTTTATATATGGTTGATGGAAACATACAATGGTGCTGATATTATGAAAAACAGAATAGCAGGGCGGTGGTAGCACACGCCTTTAATCCCACCACTTGGGAGGCAGGCAGAGTTCTGAGTTCGTCCAGCCTGGTCTACAGAGTGAGTTCCAGGACAGCCAGGGCTACACAGAGAAACCCTGTCTAGGGCGGGGGTGGGGGTGGGAAGAAAAACAGAATAACTCTTCCTTAAAAAGTTAAAAATGGCATTAATGTCTGAACCAGGAAGTCTGGGTATATACACAAACCTTAATAGAAGCTTATTCACAATTGCCAAAAATTGGAAATCGCCCAAATGTCTATCAACAGATGAGCTGATGAAATGGCATGTATATATACCATGTCCTATTTACTTATCCCTAGAAAGGAAATAAGTTCTGATCTACTTATCTATCATTTTTGTGGACAGTATGCTAAACGCATAAGCCAGTTACAAGTCAGGCACTGACTGATTTCGTTTATTTGAATAGGGGCCTGGAACAGTCAGAGTCACTGAAATAGAAAGTAAACGGGTAGGTGGTTGCCATGCGGCAGGGGCAAGGAAATAAGGAGTGACTGATCATATATGGAGCTTTCAATTGCAAGACGATGTGTTCTAGAGGTGGTGGTAGTGGTGATGTTACCATAGTGTGGTGCACCTTTTTATTTTTTGGATCTTTCGAGACAGGGTTTTTCTGTACTCAAGCTGCTCTGGAACTCACTCTGTTGCCCAGATTAGCCTCGAACCCACAGAGATCCTCCTGCCTCTGTCTTCTGGATGCTGGGATTAAAGGCATGCGCCACCACCGCCCGATAGCATGTTGAGTTTTTAATGCAAGTGTAAGTGTGTATGCTATCGTGATCAAAATGAGGATTAAAGAAAAGTCCCCAGGACTTCATATCCAGGGTCTTGAGCCAAGATTTAAAAGTTCATCATCGCTTGGACCAGAGGGGACTAATTAGGAAGCTGATAAGCGTGTGGCAGAATGAGAGTATAAATGACATAAAACTAGCTGATTAATGAGGAAGCTGAACGGATGAAAATACAGCAAGGCAGGGAAACCTCGCTTCCAGCGCATTCATTCCTACTACTTGCATGTGGGCGCCAGACAGGAGGACCCCGGCGCCCCGGACTGGCTCGTCTCAAAGCCTTCTGGGAATCGTAGTTCTCGCTCCAACTTCCACAACCCGGCTCTACACACATCCCGCTAACTCCTTACTTGAGCTCCTCAGCCGAATACATCCCGAAGGAAATGCCCTGAAGCCGCCTCCATGGCGTGTGCTTGGAGGCCAGCATCTTCCGAGTCAGTTTTGAGGTCCGACACTACCAGAGAAGTCCCAATCAGCCACAGAGAACTCCACTTCAGTCTAGCAGCGCAGAACCACCATGTGTTTCCCACTGCGCTTGCGTGCGGGAAACTCAGCCTAGGGTATTGGCTTGGACGAGTTCATTTTTGCTTTCGGGTGGGGTAGGAGTGGAAGAAAACAGTCTCAAAACCCTCATTCGGTTTAAAAACAAAATTACACATGAGACTTTAGGGCAGCGTTTCAGGTACATTTATTCGAGGTGAGTGATGTGTACTGAGCCTGCCGCTGCTAGTCTCACCAAACGACCTTGGAACCACCCATTGGGAGATGAGGCGTTCCACGCCAGCCCCGCCCCTCGACCCCAGGCGGAGGGCGTTCCCAACGTGCTCTGCGAAGAGGCCAAAGATGGCGGCGGCGGCCGCTCGCTGTGTGCCCTTTCGCAGCGGGCTTGTCTTGCTGCAGACCTCTCGAGGGGCGGGTGTGTGTGAACCGAAGCTCTGTTGCAGGTAAGACGACCCGGAGTCAGTTTGGTCTTGCATTTCCCTGAGGGTCATGGAGCTAGGTAAGATGCAAAGGGATTCGCATGGTGGAGGCCTCGCGCCTCAAGGGTAACTCACACGAGGTAGAGACTTTGAGTTGAGTTTCAAACTGCGATATTCTTACGGGAGATTTTTTTTGTTGGTTGTTTGTAATACTATATAGAATTAAAACGTCCTTTAAACCAGGGCCCTGTTCTCGTGAAGTAGACATTTCCGTAAGTGCCTCTACAAGCCCCTACACAAACTTCTTTATCTTCCCCCTCCCCCATTCATTTTAACCCTGCCAAAATTAAGGGCAAAGTAATAGAACTTTCCTAAATAAAGGGCAGGCTATTATCACCAATATGGACTGAATGTTATGAGAACCTTGAACTAAGAATATAAGGCTTTAGTAATAGCGGGAAAAGCGTTAAAACGTCTGAAGACATTGTTTCGATAGTTTTGTGATAATTATAGCTTGGGACATGTTGCAAATATTTATGTAGTTTCTTTTTACATCCTTCTTATAATGGCCTGGAAGTATGAGGCATTTAGGTGTAGTGAAAACTTGAAGCCCAATTTATTTTCGTGTATTGATTCAAAGACTTCGTGAGCTAACTACTACTACCAAGTTAAAATCACTTATCGAGTAAAAACCTTTTTTTAAAGATTTATTTATTTATTTTATGTATATGAGCACGCTTTAGCTGTACAGATAGATGGTTGTGAGCCTTCATGTGGTTGCTGGACATTGAACTCAGGACATCTGCTCAATCTGGCCCAAAGATTATTATTATATGTGAGTACACTGTAACTGTCTTTAGACACACCAGCAGAGGGCATTAGATCTCATTGCAGAAGGTTGTGAGCCACCATGTAGTTGCTGGGATTTGAACTCAGGACCTTCGGGAGAGCAGTCAGTGCTCTTACCCGCTGAGCTACCTCTCCATTGCAGAATAAAAACTTTATGTTCAGTGTTATATTCAGTTGGCTGATAGTAGACAAATCTCTGGAGTGATTTCTTAGTAGTAAGAACTGGAGGAAAAACTGGAAGAAAAAAACCAGCTCCACAAAGATGCTGAGTGGCCATGTGGGTACAATCACACAAAAGAGTAAAAGCTTTTTAAAATAGGTAAAATGACAGTTTTATCTTTGTTGATTTTATTTTATGGTATTAAGTGTGGAGTTATTCATGAATATGGTATTCTGAAACTTAGTCATGAGTCAGTATTTCTATTCTAGACAAGAATAATTTTTGAGGCTCTAAGAATATAGTGGTTAAAAGACTTGTATTGTTAGAACATTGTTAATTATTAAAAGTAGTGGAATATAATAAAGCCATGGGTGATCTTAGCTTTGTTCCGCTCGCTTTAAGTGAGGTGGGCTTTTGCTATCTGGGTAGTGTCTAATAAAAACAACTCAACTGAATTGATCCAACCCGGGTTAATTTCTGTGTATTTCAAACCAGCAATTCGGATTGTTCCAAGGCTATTTAGTTTTCCCTTTTAAATCTCGATTGTTTTGTAATGAGATTACATGTTTAAAAAATCTTGGCTGAGACTGTCTGTAGTTTAGTAATCCAGAGCTTGCCTAACATGGTTGTGGTTTGATTTCTAACATCAGAAATAAGTGGATCAATCAATTTTGACTGCCTGTTATATGTGCGTTGAACATGCTGTTTTGACCATGTCTTCCCAGCACACAGGGATATTAGGTATACAGCCTAGTCTGTTTGATCCATGGTCATTAGAACATGGGGCTCGAAATGTATGCATGTAGGTGGACCAAGACCATCAGAGAGCAGTACTAACATTAGGATTTGCTTTGGTTTGTTTTAATGCAGATTTTATCCTGGAACCGAATCCCTCAAAAAGGTTAAAGGAACGGATATAACAGGTATTTTTTAAATTATAGAAATAGTTTGTTTTTTTTTTTAAATGAAAAGACATCGTATTTCTTTGTGTTGTCTAAAATTGATTATTTTTATTTTTTTTCTCTGAGGGATTGAAGAAATAGTCATTCCAAAAAAGAAAACATGGTGAGTATTTTGCTATTTATTTAGCAAGTGGTTGAGTGTTTACTGTAAATCATAAGGATTTAAACTGCCTAGCACATAGACAAATACTATGTTGGCTGTTAATCTTTTAAGTCTTATGATATAATTTTATGTGTAAACTATACATTTAGTTTATAATTGAACTATTAGGTATACGTCTTTGTATAATACTTTTGATTTGTAGTGGCTCTATGATATCGCTAGATAAATATGATTAGATCCATTTGTTTTCCATGCACAGGAGTAGGAGCAGCGGCTGGCCATGGCCATGGTGCTCTCTCTGCCTCGGCACTCGGGAGGTGGAGGCCCAGGGATCTCTGCATTTAAGGACAGGTGCACCTAGCGAGTTCACAACGCCCCGGCTTCAAGAGCAAGCCGAGGGATGCTAGAGCATGGGAGCTAAGAGTAGGGACTAGCTTACCTGTGGATGCAGCATTCCGGCTTCAGCCCTTTGCCAGCCTCCATATCAGAAAAACTACAAGAAATACAGCATTTTCAGTGTGCTGCAATCTAGTTGTTGTATCTTATAGTCCTGTATGTATGCAGTTTCACCCGTATAGCTAGCCAGAATTTAGGTATATATTGAGTGCTGTTTTGTATTAACATACTCCTGGAATACCAGCACTGGAGGCAGAAGTTGGAGGATTGTCACAAGTTCCAGCCAGCCAGCCATTTACTAAAAATGCCCCTTCCCATCGGTAGTTCTTGCGAGATGCATCAGGTAAGGGTGCAGGAAGGCAGAATGTAGCGCGGTTGTTGGTTGTGGGGGTAGTCGAAGCAGGCCTGTGGAAAATGTTGTTAGGAAGCAAGACCTTTAGATAAATTCAGTTTATGAGCTAAGAATGGTTTTTGTTTTCTACGTAGTTGGGGGAAAGAGGCTAAAGAAAAAAAAGTAACTTGAAAATGATATTTTAAAATGTCAAATTTTGTGTGGACTGTGGCTTCCTTTGTTCAGGTATTTCTTGCCTTTTATTGTGTGTTCCCCTGCCTTTACCACCCTCCCCACACACAGCCAGAAAGAGAAATGGTATAGGTTGGATATTGAACCCTGATGGTTTCTGGGCTTGGTAGATGTATTTTCAGACTACACATGCCTTTTGTTCTTTAAGGCAGTGATCTCCAGATCCCATAACGCCATAGAAAATGTGAGTAGATTTTAGTTGTTGTGGATTTTCTTACATGAGAATGATATGATGAAGGCAGTGAAGGAAGTTAGTTTAGATTTTGAGATCAGTTTAAGGAGGGCAAGGTGCCTACCTAGGATTTACACAAGAATACAGTTTAAAACCTTCCAGATTAGCAAAGAGTGAAAATATGTGATCACAGGTATTTGTTGATGGAAGAGCAAACTTGGACAATAATTTGGACAGAAATAGGGTCAGAATTTAAGCTAATGTCTGTGTCTTCCTGGCTAGCCACTCTGAAGGAGCACTTGCATATAGACCCAAAGAGTTGGAGAGCACTCTCAGTTGAAACAGCAGGATGACCTTAAACATCTGGGGGGACAGATAGTAGTTACGTCTGCACAGTCACATGGATGACAGAAACATGTGCAAGTGACACCAAGTGGGTGTGATTATTTGTTTTGTTTGGGTCTGCTTATGCTTAAAACTACCTTTAAAGTTCCTGGAAATGAAGGGTTGATAGTGAACTTGTCCTGAACAATTGAAGCCTTGGACTCAGTTCCTGATAGTGCTTGAAACTGGGTGTGGTGGTACATGCCTGTCCTTTCGCTATGGATGGGGAGGCAAGAGGACCAGAAGTTTAAGGTCATCCTTAGGAAACCAGGGAGTTTCAGGCCAGCCTAGACTACTGAAACCGTGTCTTAAAGGAAAATTTTTTTCTGGGTATAAGAAAATCATGTTGGTTAGGATCACAATATGACATCAGACACACGCGTAAGGGTACAATCGAGTCACTGTGGAGGCTTGTTTTACTTATTCCAGGACAGAGGTAAGAGCCAGTCGTTTGGATAGTTAGCAAGAGTCCAGAGAGCTGCTCTAAGTGGGTTGAAGGAAGTCGTCGAGGTAGATTTATGGGGAGAAAGAGGGGATCACTTTTCCTGGGTAGTAAATGGTATTAGAGACCAGATAGATGCCGGTGAAGCAGAAGGAAGGAGGGATGTGTACCCGTCAGAAGAACCAGGCTTTTGGTGCTCAGGATGTACCCAGAAGAGCTCTAAGCTCCATTCTCTAGCACTTGATCATTTAGAGTCTAGCTCTGAAATCCAGGTGGTCTCAAACCTTCAACCCAGCCTCTTCCTCCCTCTCCTGAGATTGTAGCATTTGCAGTCATGCTTGGTTCTTACCTGTTTCTCTTCTAGTGGCTTTGAGAAATAAGTCCTGGCCCTAGGTGAGAGTTGAATTGTCCGTTTCTATGCCCAGTGTCCTCTGAGAAGGTTGACTTGTGGTTCTTATTCTAGGGATAAAGTGGCTGTTCTTCAGGCACTTGCATCCACGGTAAACAGGGTAAGTAGGATTTTAAGGGTTAATAACACATTTAGTGCTATGGCTTTTTATTCATCATAACTAAACTGTATATCTAGAAATTTTCTTAAAATTTCTCACAGTGCTCCTCTTGCTTCTGCCTCCAAGTGTTAGGATTTTTTAAAGGTGTGCACTGCTAGGCCCAGCTCATACTAATAATTTTTAATTACTGGAAAAGCTTTTTTTTTTTTTTTTTTTTTGGTTTTTTGAGACAGGGTTTCAAGATAGCTGTCCTGGAACTCACTCTGTAGAACAGGCTAGCCTCAAACTCAGAAATCGGCCTGCCTCTGTCTCCCAAGTACTAGGGTTAAAGGTGTGAACCACCACCACCTAGCCTGGAAAAGCTTTTTGAAATACTTATTTCTAAAAATGACATGAAGTAATTAAATTAAAAATTAATTAGTTTAGGAAAAAAGCAGCTGTTTGTTTCTGAGTGATTTGAAAGCCATTGTCTTTGTACTGACTCCCAGACAGGTCCTTCCTCTGGTGGTAATTGCACTGGTTAAAATATAGATCTTTTGATGGGTGTGGTGGAATATGCCTTTAATTCCAGCACTTGGGAGGCAGAGTCTGGACGATCTCTGAGTTTGAAGCCAGCCTGATCTACATTATGAGTTCTAGGATAGATTTAAAAAAAAAAAAAAAAGCAAAATACAAATTTTGCTGGGCGTGGTATTACAAACTCATAATCTTTGGAAGCATCATGGACTAAGGCAGGAGAGTTACAACTTTGAGGTCAGCTGTCAACATAGAATGCCCTAATGGGAGGGAAGGGGACTATAGGTTAGGGAGCTGAAGTTTGATACCTCAGGTCTCCAGGAGACACACACAGTTCTAAGTAGCTTTTCAGATGCGTATTTACAGACAAGCGAACTGTTCAACTGTCCACCTGATTGGTTGGAGGCAAGGTCTAGCCGAACGAAGAGCTCAGCTAAAAAGGCTAAACGAGCCAGGATCTGTGGATGTCTTGTCTGTGTTCTGAGCACTAGAGTTATAGGAGGGCCAGCATACCCATCCCATACTCAGGAGTTCTGTGCCGCATGCTCGCGTGACAAGTGCTGGGTCTCCAGCCATTCCCAAGACCCTGCAGAGTGGGCGCACAGTGACTGCCTTGAAGGGAACCTTACTGCAGGAAGCTGTTGGAGGGAGTCTCATGGGTCCTTTACTAGAGTTTAAAGCAGTGATAGTCCTGGCAGCACACTGAAATCCTAAGAAATGAGCTGAGGAATTAGCACAGTGCTAAAATGCTGACTAGTTAATGTATGAGACCCTGGGTTCTATCCTAGTAACAAGAGAAGAAAAACCTTTTAAGATGGAGCCATTGGGGTTTGTACTTTACCGGCTCTATGGTTGTACAAAATTGGGGAAAAGTCTTAATGACATGTGTGTTTTCTTTTTATATATGCAGACATAAGATCATATTCCTACATGTATGTTTCCTGTTTAATTAAAATTTTATTTTACAGAACTTGTTGTCGTTAAAGTTTAGATCATTTTAGCAAATGTCTAGAAAGATGCATGTGCCTTTTCCACAGGATCCTACAGCTGCACCTTATGTATTTCAAGACGACCCTTACCTCATACCAACCTCTGCTATGGAATCGGTGAGTGCTGTTGGGTAACTTCCTGTAATTTTTAAAAGCCTTACTGGTTTCTCTAAGGATATATAAGTAGCTAATTTATTAAAGTAAATCTTGGAAAACTTACAAATCCTGACAAATTGGTAGACTCAGAATCTTAATTTTATCAAAATTGTTTAAGTATTGTTTTTGAAAAAAGCTTTGGTTTAGTTTTTGCTGTTTGTTTGTTTTTCTTTCTTTTTTTTTTTTTTTTAATATTTAGGTCTTAGCCAACACTTAAGCAAACCATGAGTATCTGTATCTGTGGTGTACTGTACATAAAACATGACCTGAAATTAATTGCACGCTCAGGAGTGAGATATGTGAAGTACTGTAACTTTGTTTGTAATTGGGACTTCTTGTATTGTTATTTTTTTCTGGGGGAAAGGGAGCAATTTTTGCTGAGGGTGTAGTTTGGCTTGAGACTAAATTATATGTAAGTGCTAATTTGTGCTTTTTCTTATGTAGCGTTCATTTTTATTGGCTAAGAAGTCTGGAGAGACTGCAGCAAAATTTATTATTAATTCACATCCCAAATATTTCCAAAAGGATATAGCTGAGCCTCATATACCGGTAAGGAGAGGTGATTGTGTCTCTTACATAGTAATGTGAATACAAATTAAATCACACTTCCATAGCTGAATTAGCCATTTTAGTGCCCAGTATATTGGAGTGAGAACTTTTGCTAACCTTTTAAAATTTCCATGTTGTGTGTGATTCTCCTCTGTGACAGACAGTTCCTTTTCAGGGACGTGTGATGGCTTCTGTCATTTCCTTGTAAATGTTGTCTTTATGCGGGCTCTATGCACTGTGTGTCTCTTACAGTCTGCACTCTCTGCACCCTCTTCTGGCCGTTTCTGCACTCTGTTGGCGTTGGTGTCTGTCTTGCCCACATTCCTCTTGGAGCTTGAGGCTGCACTCTGACGGCCCTTGGTCCGGGATTGTGAGGTGTCTGTAGAATGCCACCCAACAGCCACTGCACTCAAATTGTGGAGTGGGAAATGCCATCCTGTAGCTTGTCCTGCCTACAGCATCTTCTTTCCCCTCTTCCCCAGGCTCACACCCAGCAAGCCAGCACAGTTGTGTAGTAAGGATATAAGAACAGTGGCAGTTGCAGAATGCTCATTGGTGGTCTACCACTTGCCCTTTTGGTTGGCAATGCTCCTATGCTTGGTCTCGACGTCACTGTTGCTGGAAGCCTTGTGGGATCTCCTGCCTTGGAAATGGTGTCATTGCACACTGTACTGTAATGAGCTATGTCTGTCTCTGGGGTTTGTGTTGGTGATGGACTCTAGACACTCTTGTAAGCTCTCTGCCATTAGCTATGCTCTGTGTGGATTGCTTTTCCTGCTGTGACAATTTAATGAAGGAAAGTTTTAGTTGAGCTTAGAGTTTAAGGAAATACAGGCCATCATAGAAGGGAAAGTATCTTAGCGAGAGTGGCAGACAGCTAGTCACAGTATGACTGAAATGGGAGCAGAAACCGTGCATCCTAGGAGTTAGCTCACTCTGTCTTTATGTGCAGTCCAGAACCTGTGTGGCGTGATCCCAATCACACTGCCACCTTCGTCAACCTGACCTAGAAAATTCTTCATGGGCATGTCCAGAGACTTGTCCTTTTGATTATTCTTGAATCTGTCAAGTTGATAGCATTAACTGTCATTAGAGTGGGAGTGCTTTGAAGGTAGAGCACCCCCTTTAAAAACATCTCAGAATCGCTAATGCCTAGCTTAGTACTTGGAGTAAAGGAGTTTGCATTCGAAATATATTTGAAAAATTAGTGAATAAAGTAAAATCAAAACACCTGGAAGCAAAGTATTAGATCAGCCTCAGGTTGAGACCCTTGGTTGGAAATACGGAGTGAATATGTTTGAATGTTTTTAAATTTTCATAAAGTCAAGGTGATGCCTAAACAGTCTTCTGTCCAGGTTTACTGGCCTTTCTCTTCTTACCTGTATATTTTGTCTTCTTTTTTGTACTAAGGCATTTATGCTCCAATGTCAGTGTTCTGTGGTGTGGGCACCAGGAACTGGAACAGCCAGCTTCCTGGGATCCCTGGATGCTAACAGCCTGCCTGGTGCGGCGCTGCTCCCTGGCCTGTCTACTCACTCACTTCTCCTGCTGTTCTAGTGCTTAATGCCTGAGTACTTTGAACCTCAGATTGAAGATGTAAGTGAAGCTGCCCTGAAGGAACGAATCAAACTCAAGAAAGTCAAAGCTTCTGTGGACATTTTTGACCAGCTCTTGCAAGCAGGTGACTCTTTTCAGTCAGAGCCCCTCTGGAGCCTAGGGCCATTGTATATGATCCAGTTAGCTTGAGTAGAAATGGCAAATAATGTTTACTCTGCTTGATGGTGTTGTTTGTGATTGAAGTGGTATAATATACATAATTCATTTTCTGCTCTAGCTCCACCCTGAAATTATAAGTGAGGTGGAACTGCAGGTTTATTTGCTTACTGGCTTTTGCCCAGTGCACTGGCAAAGGAAGTACATGGACTGTTTCTAGCTTTAGGTGTGAGAAGACAGAGCCAAATAAAACAGAAAACTTTATTTTAGTGTGTTTTGCTTGCATGTATATCTGCATCATTTGTGGGCCTGGTGTCTGGGGAGGCCAGAAGAGGGCCTCTGATCTTCCTTAACTGCACTTAGAGATGGTTACTTTACCACTGTTGTGGGTCCTGTGGAAGAGCAGCCAGTGCTCTTAACTACTGAGCATCTTTTCAGCTGCAGAAAAATGTTTTAAAAGAAAGACTTGATCAGTGGGATCAGGGACTTTGATATTGATAGGGTTCTTCTTCACTTAGTAGTCTAGGAAAGACCAGGTAATTTTTCTGAGCATCTAACTAATGTTCACTTGTGTTTTGAATTAGATCTGGGTGACTTTATTACTAAATATAATTCTGGGTAACATGATCAACATGCTACATGTGATCTCTTCAAAGTCAACTGTTATTAAATTTTAGGAGCCTGCACTGCTGTTAAGTGAATTAAAATAAAAATGTTGCTAAACATAAAAGAAACAAACTAGACAAATCATTGAACATATTATTTGAACACAAAAATATTTTCTGACATCCTTTTTCAAGAATTTGCTTATGTAACTTCTAATATATCACATACACAACTGAAGGTGACACCAGCCAGTTTGTAGGTGAGGTTCTGCCTCTGCTTCCTGAATGTGAGCGACAGTTGGGACGGACCTGCAGTGACCGCCTCAGTGCTGGAGTGTTTAAGTAACAATGCCTCGGGAAAACCTACGGGCATTTCCTGGGTGACTGCACGCACCTCTGCCACTGGGCAAAGCTGGAAGCCTCAGCACGCAGGTGCTACTTAAACACTGTAATCAGGATGCTCTTGAACTCCTGCCTCAGTTTCTTGACTGTTAGGATTATAGGCATGGGAACTTATGTTAAATTGAGTCTTTTAGGGTTTTTAAAACACATTTCTTTTTGAAAAACTTTTTTTAAATTTTGTTAAAAGATTTATTTATTTTATGTATATGCTACACTGTAGCTGTCTTCAGACACTCCAGAAGAGGGCATTGGATCCCATTACAGATGGTTGTGAGCCACCATGTGGTTGCTGGGAATTGAACTCAGGACCTCTGGAAGAGCTCTTAACTGCTGAGTGATCTCTCCAGCCCCTAAAATTTTTTTCTTATATTTTTATGTGTATGAATGTTTTGCCTGCATGTGCTTAGAGGGTAGAAGAGGGTATTGGATCCCTGCAACGAACTTATACCGTGAGGGCTGTAAGCCACCATGTGGCTGTTCTGGAAGTTGAACTCGAGTCCTCTGTCAAAGAGCAACAACTGTTCCTAACCACTGAGCCATCTCTCCAGACCCTTCTTTTCTTTCCGTTGTACTTCTCTCTATAAAGTGAGTGCTGACATGGGATTTATCACATTTTGGACAGTGGGTTTTTTTGTGGGTTTTATTGTTACTTATTTTTGAGGTGCTGGAAGTCAAACACGTTGTTTTCAAGGCTATTACAATTACACAGTTATTTTAGTAGTTCTGAGTACATTTTTAATAGGGCCTGAATCCACTTGGGACAATTGTTTGTGTTTAGTGGATCAGGTGTAAGAATTGAGAATTGACGTGGACCAGCAGGCTGTTCTTCAGTGATAGACTCCAGAGAGTGGTGACCAAGGGATCAGAAACTAAAGAAGATAGGAAGGCTGGGGTCAAGAGGTCTGCAACCCATGTCCTGTGCAAAACGAATTTATTCAGAAATACAGTTTACAGGGGGTGTTTTAGGGTTTCTTTTCCTGTACAAAACATCATAACCAAGAAGCAAGTTGGGGAGGAAAGGGTTTATTCAGCTTACACTTCTACACAGCTGTTTGTCACCAAAGGAAGTCAGGACTGGAACTCAAGCAGGTCAGGAAGCAGGAGCTGATGCAGAGCCCATGGAGGGATGTTACTGGCTTGCTCAGTGTGCTGTCTTATAGGACCCAAGACCACCAGCCCAGGGATGGCACCACCCACAATGGGCTAGGCCCTTCCCCCCTTTATCACTAATTGAGAAAATGATTTACAGCTGGATCTCAGAGGCATTTCCTCAACTGAAGCTCTGTTCTCTGTGATAACTTCAGCTTGATACACAAAACCAGCCAGTACAGGGCAAAGTGGAACAGAATCAGCAGAAGGCCACCTTGTAACGTGGTAGTCGGGATTAAGTATGTAGCCAAATAAGCTCCCATCAGTAGACATTGGTGAGGAATTGCATTCGTGAGGCTTTGGTTGTTGGGTTTAAACGGTTCTTTCTTTTTTTATTTTTTCTCCTAACCACAGGAACCCCAGTCTCTCTTGAAACAACTAATAGTCTTTTGGATTTATTGTGTTACTATGGTGACCAAGAGCCCCCAGCTGACAATCCTTTTCAACAGACTGAACATTTGGAAAACTTGGTAAAAGAAAATTAAAAACGTGGCTTTTCTAAAATAACATTTTCTCAGTGGGTTAGGGTTCTGTGTCATAATAGTAAAAGGTTCTATACTGAGGTGGCACGGTAGACTTCTGTAAGCATGATGGAGACACGGGAACTTGGTTTCCATTCATTTTTAATCAGTGGGTATTACACAAAATAGTGTGTTTTGTTGTGTTTGTGTATGACATTTTCATATCTGTATGTGATGTATTTTAACCATACGCCTTCCTCCTCCTCTCCCTCCTCTTCCTCTTCCTCCTCCCTCCTCTACCTTCTCTCCCTCCTCCTCTCCCTCTCCCTCTCCTTCCCCTCGCTCTCCATCCTCTCCCTCTCCTTCCCCTCCCTCTCCATCCTCTCCCACCTCCTTTCCCTGGGGTCTTTTTCATCTTCCCAAATTGTCCCGTTCTACTTCGTTTTTAGGATGAAAATGTTTTAGGAGATTATACAGATGAGAGAAAGCAAGCAACATCTGATATTTTAATCTATAGATAATCTCTAGTTCCACCCATTTTCTTAGAACTGACATAATACTCAACTTTATTGCTGGATAGCACTGTGCATATGTGCCACACAGTTTGGAGGGACCCTACAAGTACTGAATTGTAAAACTCTCTCTACTCTCCCCACTTCTTTTGGTGTTTGTTTTAGAATTTTTTTATTGTTGCTTGTTTTGGTTTTTTTTTTTTTGAAACAAGGTTTCTCTGTTCCCTGCTGTCCTGGCTGTAGACCAGGCTGACCTAAACTCACTGAGATCTGATTGCCTTGCCTTCATAGTGCTGGGATTAAAGGTGTATATCACCACGCCCAGGCCTATATTTTTTGTCTGGTTGGTTGGTTTGGTTTTTGAAATAAAGATCTTGCTTAGACTAATCTTAAATTCAAATTACACATGCCTTGCCCTCCTGAGTACTAAGTACTGTAGGCCCCATTAATGGGCCTAGCTACTCATAGCTGTGTGTGCTGGTACACACCTTGAATCCCAGCACAGAGGTAGAAGGCAGATCTCTGAGTTTGAGGCCAGACTGCTCAGATTTTAAACGAACAATCATCTGGAGATAGAACAAAGGGGGCAAATCTGACTCCTTAGTGTGCACTAATTTTCACACTAAAGGAATTTACTGTGGGTGTGAACATTTTGGGGTTCTTTCTTTGCCTGTTGATGATCTGTTATTTCCTTTTAGTTATATTAATTTCCTTTGCCGGGCGGTGGTGGTACACGCCTGTAATCCCAGCACTTGAGAGGCAGAGGCAGGCGGTTTTCTGAGTTTGAGGCCAGCCTGGTCTACACAGTGAGTTCCAGGACAGCCAGGGCTACACAGAGAAACCCTGTCTCGAAAACAAAACAAAACAAAATTTCCATTTATTATTTTTTTAAGTAGCTTGCAAGCAAGCATTGTCTTATCTTTTATTTCATCTGTTCTAGGAAGAGGCTACAGAGGAAAATAATGAAACATCCAAGATGGAGTCTGGTCCTTGGAAGTATGTTAAACATGAAAACCTTGTGTTGTGGGAATTTTTTTTCTTTTTTTAAAGATTTATTTATTTATTATATGTAAGTACACTGTAGCTGTCTTCAGACATGAGAAGAGGACATCAGATCTCTTTACGGATGGTTGTGAGCCACCATGTAGTTGCTGGGATTTGAACTCATGACCTTTGGAAGAGCAGTCAGTGAGTGCTCTTACCCGCTGAGCCATCTCACCAGCCCATGTTGTGGGAATTTTACAGCACATGAAAAGTATGATACACCATTCTCTGGAGTTGCAGTCCCATAAAATGTTCTAAAACATTTTAAAAGAAACTTTTTCATTTTACAGGTGTATTCCACAATCTGTCTTTGTATATTTGCCGTTAATACCTGTTGCCTGTTTCATTTCATGAGACAGACTCTCTGTAGTCTTGGTTGTCCTGGAACTCACTATGTAAAAGAGGCTAGCATCAAACCCACAGAGATCTTTGTGCCTCCTGAGTGCTGGGATTAAAAGTGTGTACCACTATACCTGGTTTCTCAGTTACTGCTCTATGATTCTGCTTATATAGCCTAGGCTAGCCTCAAATGTGGAACATTCCTGCCTCTGCTCCCAAGGGCTGGTATAAGAAGTGTGCAGCATCCCTTGTGGCTTAGGCTGTCTTTTTATAAGATTGTTAGCTCCCGCCAGCATACAAAAATCCATTTAGGGTTTGAAGTATTGTTTAATTAGTAGTGCTACCTCGAGATGTCGATCCCTAACTAAATCTGAAAGATTCAATTGGATATAGAGAGAGGATAGGCTAGCATTAATACTAGAAATTCTGGATTATAGAGATGGCTTAGTAGTTCTGTTCCCAGCATCTTGTATGTAATTCCAGCTCTGGGAGATGTGACCTCCATGGACACTGGCACACACTGTATGCACTGAAACAGATATGAACACATGGACTTTGTTATAAGATCTTAGCTCATATCCTAGGATGTTCAGTATACAGAAACATTTATACAAGGCAGGCACCATTTTCTTACCCTCGAGGAAAGAGGCAGAACTGCTTGTGCTGGAATTGACGAGACTCAGGAGCAAGGGGACCTTCGAGAACTTTGGGGTCTAAGAAGTGGGGCAGAAATAACCTCTGCTGTGTATCATGTTCTTTGTACTGGACCTGGGTATTTCCTAGATGTTAATAACCACTCTCTTGTCGTTCCTGGTCATGGCCCTGAGAGCTGTGAGTGCCTAGACAACTTAAGATCTTTAACCAATTTGAGGTGATAACCTGTTACACTCTGAATCAACCAATTTGAGGTGATAACCCTTCACACTCTGAGTCAGACAGTTATGTACTTTGCCTAAAACATTCCCAGAAAGTGGGCACTTACTACTAGTTTTCTCTGGGCCTCCAGTTGATGTTTCCTCTGATGTTTCTAGAGCACAAAACAATGCTGAGAGAATCTTCGCTTTAATGCCAGAGAAAAATGCACGCTCCTACTGCACGATGATCCGAGGGATGGTGAAGGTACCTTTCTTTGTTTATTTTTATCTTGAGGGTCCTTTGAGTTCGTTCTTTTCCACCCCTATACTAACAGGTTTATAAAATGCCTGGGATCATGAATATATGTATAATATGATATTTTGGGGCTCAATTTTAAGCAAGCTATCTGTTTGCTTCATACATTTTTCAGTAAGAATAACAGGTTATATTTTTGAGACAGGGTCTCTGTGAGAACCTTAACGGCTGGACTAGTAGGCAAGGCTTAAACTCAGGCAGATCTGCCTGCCTCATTACAGGTGCTCCACAATACCTGTCAAAAAAGTTCTTTTTTTCTTTTCAGACAGGTTCTCTGAAATTGTCTGTTCTGCCCTTAGACTCAACAAGTCTTCCCAGAATAATTGGGATCCTGGGCATACATAGAGTGGTCATTTTATCTTTGTCAGCTTATGCTGTCTACAATCTGTTAAATGAGATTCTAATTATGTCTTTGTATTAATCCTCAAAATTTTTTTAATTTAGCAGCATTTCATATTTTTGATTCGGGATGAAAAACCTTCATTAAAGTTTTGTGAGATTTTTAAATTCATGTGTGTATTCATGAATCTATGTCAAAATTTATATAAGGGTGTGGGTGGGTGAATGGGTGTTGGGGTTTTTGGAGCCAGAGTTCCTAAGGCATTTATGGGCATCCTAACATGGGTATGGGAATGAAAGCTCCTGTCCTTTTGATTGAGCACCAAATTGTCTTAAAGACTGGCAAACTAACATTTTAAAGCAAAGGGCTTGTTGGAAGATATGCAAGTGTATTGTCCTCCCCATTTCTACCCATTAGTGAGTAACCTGTTTCTGCCTCGTCCTCAGTAGTGACATTGCCAGAACCTCCTGGAGGAAACCCACAACCCTGGGATACAAGCTTCCCGAGAATAGGCGCCTTCTGTGTTGTGTGCTCACGTTCACACTTGGGGAGACTTTGATGGTGTTCACTTTTTCCTCTCCAGCACCGAGCTTATGCACAGGCGTTGGATTTGTACACCGAGTTATTAAATAACAGACTTAGTGGTGAGTTTGAGGACCCCGTCACCCCTGTGTCTTCCTCTAACACAGTGGATGTCAACCTTCTTGATGCTACAACTTTTTAATACAGTTCCATATGTTGTGCTGACCTCCAAATCATAAAAGTATTTTTGTTGCTACTTCATGTAATACCTGATAAGTGACCCCCAAAGGGTCATGACTCACACAGGTTGGGAACTGCTGCTTTTACCGAGATTCAGTGAGGTCTTTGGAATTTGTTCTAATTGTGGGGGTGGGAGAGTGTTTTTGTCTTGTCATGCTCGTGATTAACGTGGGAGTGGAGAACTTGTTCTAAGGCCTTACCGAGATTAGGTAAGACACCAAGACTGACCATTTTCAGCTTTTATGAGGTGAATTTTCAACCTCAAGTTTTGTTAAAGTACTTTTCCTTTACAGCTGATGTATACACCTTTAATGCATTGATTAAAGCAAAAGCATTCATACCCAATGAGAATTCTGAAGAAAAATGGAATGCTATACTGGTAAGCAACCACCTCTCCTGTCTTGTACCTAGCTTTTACTAATAAGGATTAACTTGGCCTCTCTGTGGCTGTCATTGCTCTCATGGAATAACTGCTCAGGCCTGTCTACCAGGAGAAAAGAATGCAAGGATTCAGGAAGACTGGAACAGCTCACTGTAATTGTTTTTGTTGTAGGTTACTATACTTATAATTCTGGCCAGAAATGACATATTGAAAACATGAAAAACAATTTTAGGCAAAACGTAAAAGTGGAATATTTTTATATTACTATGGTGATCTGTTCATAGATTATTTTATACGTTTGTTTGTTTGCTTAATTTGGTAGAAGATTGCAGACAGACACCATAATTCCTTGCGTGGATGATAGGAAGAGACAGAGGCTCCTTGATCCCATGACAGTGTTAGGCTTTTCTGGAGGGTGGGGTTGCTAGCCCCGCACAGGCAGTACTGAGTCACGGTGTTTGGTTTTTCTGGTTTTCTTTAAGAAAAGACCTCACTGTGTAGCCCTTACTGGCCTGGGTCTTGCTATGTAAGCCAGGCTTGCATTGAACCCTCAGAGATCCTCTGTTTCTGACTCTCAGGTGCTGGGTTAGCGGTGTGCCACCATAACAGGCTGTTTGTTTGTTAAAGCATGTAGTCTTTAATTGGGACAATGGGTGTTAATGTGATTCACATGTAGCCACAGAATAAAGTTCTCTCAGCAGTTTTGGCAAATTACCCTGGAGTAAAAAAATGTTTCCTATTTTGGATTTACCCAGGATCTACTGAAGCATATGGTTGCACAGAAGGTGAAACCCAACCTGCAGACTTTTAATACAATATTGAAATGTCTCCAGAAGTTTTATTCATTTGGAAAGTTACAGGCCTTACAGATATTACGTGAAATGAAACATATTGGAGTAGGTAAGGAATCCACACTGAAGATGGGGTGCTGAGGTGGCCGCGGGGCTTAGCTACAAAGGCAGGAAGTGTGTTCATCCTTGCCATCATTCTGTGAGTTTTCTTACTGCATACGTAACATCACATGCAGTTGGCTCTCTGCATCTGCTATAGCTATCTCAGCATTCAACTCCAGATAAAAATGTCAGGAAAAAAAATTGTAAATAATTTTTGGTCATTAATTCCTAAATAATGCAAGAAGTATTTGCCTGGCCTTCATCATATCAGATGTTACAGGTGGTCTAGAAATGCTTCCAAGTATACATTAGCGTATGTGTGGGTTATATGCAGATACGTTACCATATCATATGAGGACTTGAGCATATAATAGCCAGGCATAGTGGGGTCCTTGGTTTACATCGCCGAGGATACAAAGTGAAAACTGCTGTGACGGGAGTCCCTCAGTATTCCTTAGAGGAAGTACAGACTTACTTACCGTTTGAGGATGGTTTTTCTGTAGTTCTCTTGATTTTGATGGAAATGAGTTGCTTTGTTAGCCAGATTTAAATTCCAGGACATTTTTCTAGCATGGTTAGATACTCTTTATGAGCTAACATGTTGTACATATTTCAGTAATTAATTGAAGATTAGGTGGGCATTGATTGACTTCAAGGTGCTTTGCTCTTCTGAGTGATTGGGCACACTTGTCTGAGTATGACAGAGTGCTGCTGTCTTTAGGGTGACCTCATCCTTTTATGCAATGAGCTAAACTGTCTTCTGAGGAATAGAAATAGTAACATTGTGTTTAGCTTTAATTTGAACAGCTGTGTTTTTACTGTTTTTCTTCCCCCTTTATCTGCCTGGTAATTCAAGAACCCTCACTTGCAACATACCATCATATTCTTCACCTCTTTTATCCACGAGGTATGTATAATCTTGATTTGTGTGTAAATTGACCATCTCTGTTGAGTTGTTATAATTGTTAAAGTATCTGCTCTTTATATGAACTAAGAACAGAGGATTCTATGGGTGAGTACCTTTATTTAATCACAACATTCAGGATGGGGAGGCAGGTGGAGCTGAGAGGTTAAGGACAGCCTGGTGTACAGAGAGATTCCAGGACGGCCAAGGCTACATAAACCATGTTTTCAGGAAGAAAAAAATAATAATAAAAGATTTCAGAGGCTAAAAAGATGGCTCAGGGGTTAAGAATACTTACTGTTTTTCCAGAAGACCCAGCACCCACATGATGACTTAAAATCATCTATAATTCCAGTTGCAGGGGCTCCAAAGCTGCTTCTGGCCTCTGGGGGCCCCAGACATAAGCATACATGCAGACAAAAACCCATACACATGAAATGAATAATAATTAAAAAATAGAATTCAACCCTGCATGTTTGCACGCCTGTTATCCTGCACCAGCACTTAGGAGACAGAAGCAGGATCAAGGTTGGAGACATTGCATGACTAGTGGTACTCTTAGCTGCAATAAGAGAGGGGGTAAAGTGTGCTCTGTCATTCTTTTCTTTTTTTTTTTTTTTTTTGGTTTTTCGAGACAAGGTTTCTCTGTATAGCCCTGGCTGTCCTGGAACTCATTCTGTAGACCAGGCTGGCCTCGATTGAACTCAGAAATCCGCCTGCCTCTGCCTCCCAAGTGCTGGGATTAAAGGCGTGTGCCACCACCGCCAAGCACACTGTGTCATTCTTGACGACAAAAAAGAATAGGCAAGGCAGGCTGTAGTTAAGGGTTTCCTTTGTTCTTTAGAACTGTGCAGCTCAGTAGGGTAGCTTAGTAGCCATAGGAATTAGGTAGTTTAAGTATATACATATATTTTTAAGTCTTGACATTAAGCCTTACCAGTCGTACTCTTTCTGGGTTTCTTTGTGGGCTCCAAGAATCAAACTCCACCATCAAGCTTGCAGCAGTGGCCCCTTCTGTGCCCTGGGATGTGCTCTTTCTTAATCGGCCATCTATATTCCTGCCAGTCATCTATCTTCCTTAGTGATTCCTCCTCTCCTCTCATATCTCATGTATGAACACATGGACCTGTGTAATCTAGATCTTATTTGAAAGAGAAATGTAATGTTTCTGAGAGTGCAACGTAACTGTACTTAATATGATTATCTCAAATTCTATTTTCCTACAAATGGGACTTAACTTTTGCCCTTAAAAAGATCTCTATCAGCTGAGCAGTGGTGGCACACGCCTTTAATCCCAGCACTTGGGAGGCAGAGGCAGGCGCATTTCTGAGTTCGAGGCCAGCCTGGTCTACAGAATGAGTTCCAGGACAACCAGGGCTACACAGAAAAACCCAGTCTCTAAAAAACTGAAGGAAAAAAAAAAAAAGAAAAAAAAAGATCTCCATCATGTATTTCAGACCTGGTAATACCTGTCTATAATCACAGGATTTGAGAAGTCAGAGCAAGGATGTCAGATGTTTTCCAGGCCAGCAAAGGCGATATGAGTCTCAGAGAAACGGGTAGAGGGGAACTGGGAGGATGGGTCAGTCTTTTAAAATGCTTGTTATGTACACAATCTAAACACTGTAGACTGTGATCCCCAGAACTCAGGTACACACTTACAGTCCTAGCAGAAACAGGCAGGCCCTTCACCGTAGGCAAGCCAGCTTGGCCCTTCCTTCCTTCCTTCAGTTGCTTTTGTCGTTGCATTTCATGAGAGCAGACCCTTTTTCAAACAGGCTGGTAGTTCAAGGGGCTAAGTGCTTGCCTTGTAAAACTTCAGAACCAATGTAAAGCCAGAGTAGGTAGTGGGCTCTAATCCTGGTGTTCCACAGTGAGATGGGAAGAAGTAATCCCAGAAGCAGCTCACAGCTAAACCTCTGATCCATAATGTTCCTACCGTAGTGCTGGCATTAATAATCACTGGCCACATACACTGGTCCACTGATGTCCTTTTCAGAGTCCTTGCCTGTGCCGCTGTCCCTTTGGTGGTTTTTCTCTCTCAGTTTCAGAGTCTTACATTATAGTCTATGACTCAGTTTTGAATGATTTTTGTACACAATTTTTTTTTCTATGTATGAAAATGAATTTTGAGGGCCAAAGAGATGGTTTACATCTGTGGTTCTTAACTTCCCTAATGCTGCAATCCTATAATATAGTGTGACCCCCCCCCAACCATAACATTACTTTTGTTTGCTAACTGTAATTTTGTTGATATTATGAATTGTTATGTAAATGTCTGATATGCATCCCCTGTGAAAGAGTTGTTTGACAAGGGGTTTCGACCCACAGGTTGAGAACTTGCTGATCTTCTAGAGGACACATGTTCTGCTCCACAAGCTTCCCACCAGGTTCTGGGGCTCTGGTATACTCTTCTGGACTTTGGGAGCACTATTCACATATCGTATACATTCAGTGGATCTCAACCTGGGAGATATATCAGATATCCTGTGCATCAGATTCTTTTTTTTTGTTGTTTTTGGTTTTTTTTTTTTTTGTTGTTGTTGTTGTTTTGTTTTTGTTTTTGTTTTTCAAGACAGGGTTTCTCTGTGTAGTCCTGGCTATCCTGTCTGTAGACCAGGCTGGCCTCGAACTCAGAAATCCACCTGCCTCTGCCTCCCAAGTGCTGGGATTACAGGCGTGCGCCACCACGACCAGCTGTGTATCAGATTACCATTTATAACAGCAAAATTTCAGTTTTGAAGTAGCAACAGAAAATGCCCTGTTAGTATTCAGTTGTCTTTTTTAAAACCCAGTTATTTTGCTGTGGGGCATAGTGTCTTAAACTTGCTGTGTAGCTCAGGGGAACCTCGTGATTCATGCTCTTCCTACCTTAATGTTGGCATTAACAAGTATATATGGCTCGTGCAGCTTCTGAGGGCCACCACGTCTACTAAATTTGCAGTTGGGTTTGGTCTTGGTTTCCTTATCTGAATTGACTTTAAAAGAATATAGGTACCACGAAATAATTTAGTTAAGTGTTAATTTGGGATAGGGGGTGTAGATTTGGGAAAGAAATTTGAGCTTCTTAAGAGATTCTAAGGGTGAAGTCTAAATGGAACCCAAGGGTAGATGGGGCTTTGTGTTACAGCAAGGTTTTGGCCCTGCCCAGCTTTCTGCCTGGACTTAGGCTAAAGATGGAGGCAACAGATAGGAAGTATTTGTAACCTCAGGCTGTGAAATTGGTAGTGCTTATAAAAGTGGACTCCTGGACGCTGGTGGTGCACGCCTTTAATCCCTGCATTTGGGAGGCAGAGGCAGACTGGATTCTGAGTTTGAGGCCAACCAGGTCTACAGAGTGAGTTCCAGGACAGCCAGAGCTACACTTTCTCGACCAAAACTAATCCCCCCCCCCCCCAAAAAAAAAAAAAAAAAACCAGTGGACTCCTGATAAAGCCATTTGCCTTGCTTCTTTTGCAGGTAGCTCTATAAAAGTGCCATCCCTTATCATCTACGATATCATGAATGAATTAGAGGGAAGGACATTTTCTCCACAGGACCTTGACGATGGTAGGTAAAATTGCTTGTGCTTTCCCAGCTAATGGGGGGGGGTGGTTTGCCTGAATGCCATTAGAGGCCTTGTGTTGAGAGCAATGTTTATTTTGCTAAGTAACAACATTTGGATTAAACATTCGGAAAAAAAACCAAGGGTGTATATAACTTATTATTGTTATTATATGAATATAATGTTACATCCACACCAACCAAACCTCTTGGGAACTTTGGTTTTCAGACAAATTTTTTCTGTTGGCCATGAATGTGGTAAGTGCCATTTTATTACTTGAGCCCTGCTCCAATGGTTCCTCTCTTATTTCCTTGCCTGTAAGTGTGGGCTTCTGTGTCTTCTCTCTTCATGTCTTTGCTTCTACTCCCCTTTTGCCCCTCAATCTCTGTCCTATCTCTGTGATAGGTCGCCTTTTCCCATTAGCTGTGTAAAGTGATGGGAATAGATTATTATATTTGTTTTCATTTTATTATCATCACAGGGAAAATCTCCTGTTTTTATGATGTGTGGCAGCCTGTCTGTGCTCTGGGCTTTCCTCGGGGTTCTCAGGGCTGCCCACATGCAGCCCCCTAGGTAGAGTGTGTTACAGGAGAGGAGAACGGAGGCATTTCAGTGCTGGGTCCTGAAGCTGTCTCATGGTGATTCTGATAGTACAGTGGAAGAATTGCTAATAGAAAATTTTGTCTCAAATTTCATAAACATTGGGTTTATTTTATTTTACCCACCAATTCCTTCCTAATTTTTTGCTGTCTGTAAATAAATGGGGTCTAGTGTTAAGTATTTATACAAAGAAAAACATGCTTTTTTTTTTAACTCTGTTGAGCCATTGGCTTATAAGAATGTCTGGGTAATACTGTTTGCAAATTTTCAGTGTTCATTTCTCAGAGATTTAGAGCTTGCTTACCAAGTACATGGTCTTTTAAACACGGGGGACAATCGGAAACTGATCGGACAAGATGTTCAACGTAAACTGTATTAGTAAGTATGTTACTTAAAAGATTTATTATATGTGTGCTTGTCTGTGTGTGTGTGTGCACACACTCGTGCATGCATGTGAAAGCCAGAAGAGGGTATCAGGAATTTTCCTCCGTCACTCTCTACCTGTTCCTCTAAGGCAGGTTGGATCTATTTCAAAACCTGGGCCCTGTGTCTCAGCCAGTCTGTAAGCCCAGTGAGCCTCCTGTCTCTGCCTGCTTTGGAGTTGCCTATAAGCCCTTGGTAGGGATGCCTGGTTTGTTACATAGTTACCAGGATCCAAACTCTGGGCCTCATGATTTTGGACCAAGGGCTTGAGCCACCTTTCTAGCTCCCTCCTATCAGTATAATTGCTAGATTCTGCAGTGGGAGGATCTTAGAGAGTGTATGTCTCAGCTCTAGTTTCAGGTGATACACCCATTATTTTATAGTTCTTGTAATGAACACTTGGAGATGAAAGCAGTGGACTGAGGAGAGGGCTCTATGGGTAAAGTAGGAGCATAAGTGCTTAGGTTTGAGTTCCCAGCCCCCACTGTAGTGTGTGTCTGTAACCCCACAACGAAGCAGGAAGTAGAAATAGGTAGATCTGCTGGGAAGTGGTGGTGCACGCCTTTAATCCCGGCACTTGATAGGCAGAGGCAGGTGGATCTCTGAGTTCAAGAACAGCCAGGGCTACACAGAAAACCCTGTCTCGAGGAAAAAAAGGCAGATCTGTTCAATCTGAGGAGGGCATGTGGGACTGGTGACAGTGTAAAGCAGGCAGATGCTCACACACTTGGTGGTTAAAGCAAGCTCCAGCAACAACTTCACACATAACTGTGTACACATACACATGCATGGTGGGTGAAGCAAGCTCCAGCAACAACTTCACACATAACCATATACACACATAACCATATACACACATATACATGGTGGTTAAAGCCAGCTCCAACAACTTCACACATAACTATATACACAAACACACATACATGGTGGGTGAGGCAAGCTCCAACAACTTTATACATGCATACATTTGTACATGCATTCATACATTAGGTAGATTGAGCAAAGCTTAATAATGGGTGGCATGCAGAGGGTCCTACAGTGGGCAAGTGAGCTTCCTAGAGCTAGCCCACCATTTTACACAGCTGCGATGGCTGTACCTCAGCCTGTCTACAGATAACTTCTTGCTGCTGCCATGCCTTTTCATGTGTGTCATTGCTATATTCCTTATACATTAGCGTGGTGCACGTGCCTCTTGGGAGACAGCCCACTCTGTCGGGCAACTTTCCTGCAGATCAGTATGAAGATGAAATTTCAAAATATAATATTGTTTAGATAAACTAATGATTTTACAGACCTCGTGGTTTGATTTAAATAGTTTTAGGAAGTTAGGGTAATTGGTAGAAAGTTTAAGGAGATGGTTTAAATTGTTTTGCCAGAAAGGTGTAATAAAGTTAAAACTAAAAGTGGAATGTATCCCCTCCTTTGTAGAATAATGATGGCTATATTGGTTAGAAAAGGAATACAGTGAGTTTTCATGCATTACAAGCACATAATTGTACTTGGAAAAGAAAAAATAAGCGTGGGACAAGTTAATTATCAAAGAAAACATTCTAGGTTGGGTCTGAGTTCTAGGATCCTGTGATCTAGGGATGTTGCTATAGGTGTCAGTGTGCACTGTGAAAAAACAGGATTATGGATAAAGAGTAAATTCTCTTTAGTAATTATTTATGAGTAAATGAACATAAGGATAGAGAGTAGATGATTAGCTGAATAAGATAAGGTAGATGATCTTTCTTGCTAAGTACAAATTGTTATCAGCTAAGCATGGGAAAGAACTTGCTACTATAGACTGGATTGCTTAAACTTTGTTAATTAGTAATAAAAGAATTACTGCTGTGGGGGTATGGTGAACTAGTGGAAAGAAAGAAAAATGGGGAGTGTTTAGTTATCAATTTCAAAAGAATAATACATAATCCTATTGTAATTTCCTTTTGTGTAATGATTTTAGATGTTTTTGAGAAATATATTTTTGTGGTGATTGTTTTTAGAGACAATTAAACTTGTGACTATGAGGCTTTTCTTAAAGAACTTTGTCTTAGGTGGTATAAAAAGACTAAGAGAAGAGCCGGGCGTGGTGGCGCACGCCTTTAATCCCAGCACTTGGGAGGCAGAGGCAGGTGGATTTCTGAGTTCGAGGCCAGCCTGGTCTACAGAGTGAGTTCCAGGACAGCCAGGGCTACACAGAGAAACCCTGTCTCGAAAAACCAAAAAAAAAAAAAAAAAAAAAAAAAGACTAAGAGAAAAAGTATAGTTGTTGGATTGGGCACATTAGAGTTTTTTCTATCCAAATGTGGATGTGGGGGTGTGGGGGTGTGGGGGTGTACACATATGTATATATGAAGTTTGTTAAAGCCTACTTGTTGAAGCTTGGTCCATCCACAAAGTGTGTGTGTGTGTGTGTGTGTGTGTGTGTGTGTGTGTTTGTGTGTGTGTGTCCCCGCGCACACATATATACTTATATACGTGTAAAGTTGTGGGAGCTCGTTTCGTCCACCAAGTGCTTGCTTTACATCGTCGCCATCCTCCATCCCCTCCTTGGACCTCTGAACAGATTGTTGGAGCTGGTCAATGACCATTCGGGGTGGACACAGCAGTGCACATCCAGGGTCAGTGAGATTTTGGAGAGGCAGTTTTAAGGAGGACATCCAAGACTCAACCCCTCTCCTCACTGCATCTATGTAGACAGGCACACCTGTGTACATACACAAACAAAAAATTGAAAAGTGGCAGTAATATTATGACTAGTCTCTTATATGTACATAGAGATTTTATTTTCTTTGTTACACTTTATGCCTTTATGTGTAAGGGTTGTTTTTGTGTGTCCAGGTTCTTGCTTCCCCACTGAGTACTTAGAAAACAAATGTTATTTGAGGTAACTGCTTTCTAGGATCTGAGAGTAAGTAGTGAGCAGGCAGCCCAAATTGTCCAGCTGAGGATCAAAGATCTCAGTTGAGAAATTTAGTAGTTATCACTTCCTTGGTCAATCAATATTATCTCCAGGCCACAAGCTTCTCTCTCTGTGGCCTCTCCACCACCACCACCACCACTACCACCCGTAACTCCTCCCCTTCCTCTTTATCCCCCTTGCTGATCCTCCCCTAGACTCTCTGCTCCTCCCACTTCCTCCTGCCCAATCATTGGCTCAAGCCTTTATTTGAAAAGTTAAGGTGGGGAGAAGGTTCACAAGGCAACTCCTCATCTGCAGCCCCTCTGAGGAGTGGAATTAGCATCAAAATACAAACCCAGGGCTATCCACAACAAATCATTGACTGTTCTGACTTGAAATTATAAATATTTTTTTATCTTGTGTGCATATGCCACAGCAATGGCAGGGGTTGGGGGTGTCAAGGACAACTTTGTGGAGTAAGTTCTCTCCTGCCTTTATTCCATGTAATCCACAGATGATACTCCCGGTGCCAGGCTTATGTGGTAAAGTACCTTTACCCATCTCCCTGACCTAAAATTATAAATTTTAAAAATTTATGATTTAATACATTAATAATTCTACTGAAATTTCACTAATACCTTACTGTTGCACACAGACATTAATCTAAACACACTTTTTCTCTCCACAGTTCGAAGTTTTTCAGTTTGATTTGTTCACTGGAGCAAATTGATGTCACCTTGAAGTGGTATAAGGACCTAATACCTTCAGTAAGAGACTTCGTTACTCGTCTTTTGTCTTTGTAGATGAATATGTGAGACTGCCTTTTCTGATGGATGCTATACAATCGTTTGTAATTCTCTCCATCAGGTGTTCTATCCGCACTCCCAAATATTCATAGGTCTTCTTCAAGCATTGGATGTGGCCAATAGGCTAGAGATGGTTCCTCAGATTTGGAAAGGTTGGTGACAGTTTTGTGCCAGTGCTATCTTACTTCAGTGACTGATGAGAAACATATGTACATTTCTAAGACTGAAAGCCTCCATTCTTTCTTCTTCTTCATCATCATCATCATCATCATCACAGAATAATGCATTTGTTAAGGTCAAACTTCAAGGCCATTGCTCTTGTTATAATGAGTGCACATGTGGAAAATAAGATCTTTCTGATATTGGGGCCTAAGAAATAGTACCAAAGTCCATCTCTGTGTCTTACCCAAGTATCGTCCATAGGCTGTGTCATATATATTGACTACAAGCAGTTCTGATTGGCATTTGGCAACAGGTCTCACTGTGTAGCTCTTGAATGTCCTGGTACTCGTTCTGTAGACCAGCCTCTGCCTCCCAGAGTGGTGGAATTAAGGCTTTCTTTAATTCTAATAAAGAATTCTAATTCTAACCCCACCAGAAGATAAAGTCAGTGATGAATAAAAGCTCACCAGATGTTTTCATTTGGGTTTTCACTGTTCTATTCTTTTGCTTTAAGATAGTAAAGAATACAGCCATTCTTTCCGAAATGCCCTAAGAGAAGAAGTATTGATGCTCATGGCCAGGGATAAACACCCACCAGAGGTAAGGCTGGCGTAAAGCTCACGTTCCACCATCATCATTAGATTTGTACTGATAATGCGTCTGTCTTCTTAAGGTCCTTGTGGGATGTTCCACTGTAGAAATGTAGGCTTAGGTTAAACACGTATTAGCGTTAGCAGAACACCAATCTTAGTGTTAACCTCATTCCTCTACTCCGAAGTGGGCACCATGAAGAGTTGTGACAATGAATGCAAGGTTATTTGAATAATTATTCCATGAACTAGAGAGATGATTCCTAGGAAAAGCACTTGCTGTTCTTCTAGAGGGCCAGGAATCAGTTCCCTGTACTCACATCAGGCCCTCACAAACATCTGCACTCACAATGCATGCACATAATTAAAAAAGAAAAATGCGGGGCTGGAGAGATGGCTCAGCGGTTAAGAGCACTGGCTGCTCTCCTTAAGGTTCTGAGTTCAAAATCCCAGCAACCACATGGTGGCTCACAACCATCCATAATGAGATCTGACACTCTCTTCTGGTGTGTCTGAGGACAGCTACAGTATACTTACATATGATAATAAATAAATCTTTTTAAAAAAGAAAAGAAAAGAAAGAATACGAGCTGGAGAGGTGGCTCAGTCGTTAAGGGCAACTTGTTCTTCCAAAGTATCCTGGTTAGATTACCACCACCCATGTCTGTGCCTCCATTTCAGGGAAAGTGGCCTCTGCAAGCAACAGGCACATATATGCACATGCAGGCAAAATACCCATACGTATAAAATACAATTTTCATTTTTATTTATTTATTTTTATTATTATTATTATTATTATTATTATTATTATTATCATCATCATCATTATCATTATCATTATCATTATTGCTACTTGGAAAGATTTGTCAGTGGATAAAGGCGCTTTCTGCCAAGTCTGCTGACCAAAGTGCTTTACCTGGGTCCTGGAAGGAGAGAACCAATTCCCATAAGTTGTCCTTTGACCTCTATACATGGGCTCTGGCACACTTACGGGAATATGTTTGCACACAGTCAATCAGTAAATTAAAACAAAACCTTTTAAAGGAAATTCATGGTAGATTTCAAACATGTAGTTAATTGCACTATCCCAGGACAGGTCAAGGCTTCTTTTTGCTGTATTTCTTGTTTGCTGTGCATGTGATAGTTCTTGATTTTAAATTCTTATCAGACCAAATAAACAGTTCTGCTGACTCTTAGAGCCTCTTAGCTTCAGGTTGCATTTGCTGACTGTGCTGCTGATATCAAATCTACGTATGAAAGCCAGGATCCCCGGCAGACCGCTCTTGATTGGCCAGTCAACTCTTTACAATATATAGCTGTCCTTTTTTTAAGAGGTGGCAGAACCCAGGAAGCCTGGTGAGTATGTATTTGTTTCTAGGTGTAAATTTTAATAATAATTCTTAGAGCTGAAACACTTACTTGGGTTGATAGGTGAATATACATGATGTTTTTATGGACACTTGGAAATACCAGTTAAACAAGAAACTTGCTAAGGCCAGTATGTGTGATATACTTGAGAAGAGAGTACACGGGTGAGCTGAGAGTTCTCTTTATTCCATACTTGTTGTCTTACTGGGCAAGAAACTTAGCCTCATTCTTCTGCCTCTGTGGTTCTGAGTGATGAAAGAAGCACACCTTTGGAAATGCTCTGATGGGCTAGAGAGATGGCTCAGTGGTTAAGAGCACTGATTGCTCTTCCAAAGGTTCTGAGTTCAAATCCCAACAACTACATGGTGGCTCACAGCCATCTGTAATGAGATCTGATGCCCTCTTCTGGGGTTTCTGAAGACAGCTATAATGTACTCATGTATATAATATAAACAAATTTTTTTTAAAAAAGGAAATGCTCTGGTAATTCAACATAAGTCGCTTGCAAGTGCTCCTTGTACCCATCAGTAACCTAAAATGTGGCCTGAGGACCCTAAGACTTCTGGCAACTGGTATTTCCAGAAACAAAACTGTCTTTGGTTTGTGCCACTAATCTGCGTTTCCATCACTTCACTAATATTCTAAATCTAGTCTTTATAAATGGAGACCTTAGGCTTATTCATTTTTCCAAAATTAGAAACATCAAGAGCTTCCTTCCTCCCTCCTTCCCCCCTCCCTCCGTGTGTGTGATACATGAATGTATTGGACACTCATTGCCAGTCCACATATGCCTGCCAGAAAAGATGTTTAAAACTCAGTGGGACCTGTTAGCACCTTTTTTTTTGTCAAAAAACAAAAACAAGGCATTTATCATGGTCAGGCGAGTTGAACACACTGTGAAGCAGGCTGTGATGATTGGCGCAGGGGTACGGACCTCAGCTGAGTCATGGGAGCTGAATGTATGTGTTTTGCCTCTGTCCTGCATGTGGCAGGCTGTTGGAATTCACATACATGAGACTGTTGCCTTAATCTGAGCCTGTTCTTCATAATGGAGATTTAGACAGACTGACTCGGGCTTTAAGAGGGGAGCAGGCTAAGCCATGCCACTACCTCACAGGAGGGTATAACTAGCACTTCTAAAGGGCCACGTCTCAGGGTTACCTGTGGAATTTGTGCACCCCGATTGGGCACTAGTGAAGCCCACAGGAGTTCAGGAAGTTTGGGTTGATGACTTACGGGTCACCTGAGGAAAGGGTGGCTTGCTTTTCTAGTTGCCACTTGTTTTTCTGTCAGCAGTCATTTGTTCTCCTCTTCCACAGGAAAATGTTGCCACTCTTCAAAAAGCATAATAAGATTCCCAGGTAAGTTGAGACTCGGGGGATACACCTGGTACACGCTTGAATTTGTCCCATGGCTTTGACTCTTGGGTACATGGTTGGAATTTCTTCACATGCTGAAACCACTGCATTTGAGGGCCCTTTGGTTAGACAAGCAAGCAGTTTATCTCCTACCATTCAGGGCATCCTAAGCAGGCCTTTTCTCTGTTCAGTGATTGTTTGTGACTGTGGAGGAGGAGTTATAGAATGTTATCCACTATCTTTTGTCCAAAGTTAATGAGAACCTGACTAGTATATTCTGAATCCTGCCTATAAATATTTGACTAAAAGTTGGATGCACTGAATGTATGTCTCTAGCAGAAAAAATACTGTTGAGTTTTGTTTTACACAGAAATGAGTTGCTGGAGGAATTTATGGACACAGCTAAAGCCTCCAGCAGCACTGCTCTGGCCATCGAGGTTGTGAAGCTGGCAAGTGCCTTCAGCTTGCCTATTAGTGAGAGCCTTGCCCAAAGAGTAATGATGGATTTCACAGTTGACCCTGAACAAAAGTAAGTCGCTCTGTCTCCTTTTCTGCTGCTTGATAGCTTTCTCTCCTACTTCCCTTCCAAAGCCAGGGTTTGGTGACATAATGGCTGTTCCTTTGTTATAGGCTTCATCATAAACATTTGGCTGTTGGAACTTTTCCTTTGTTCTCATAACAGTTCAGTGCAGTTTGGGGGATCCCTTTTCTGCTTAGAAAACTGCTATGACGTGTATGATCAAATATGCCAAACACTCCTGACCCTGTGAGCTGAAGTGTGATATCATTTCTCTTCCTTACAGAGAAGCGCTGTGTAACCTCACTGTACTGAACAGTAGCGATGGAGAAAGCAGCAGTGACAGTGACAATGACATCAGTGAAGACAAATGAAAGGAAAAGGTGGCTCACAATAGCTGCTGGAATGTTAGAAATGGTAAAATAAACAGATACAGGGCTGGGACCTAATATAAGCTCTGTGATGTTGCACTAGCCCAAACACAGGACCCTGGGGTTCATATGCAGTGCCACAAAGATGCACATCTGGTTTTTTCCAAGACAGCAGCAAGCACTGTGAAGTCTGAGTTTGGGGGAAGAACAAATTCCACATAAATACACTGTCTGCAGACCTCATTCCTACCATACCCATCATGTTTGAACCCACAGGCCTTTGCTGCCTCCCTGCCCTGTAATGTGTGATCCGTTAGCCTAGAGATCAGAGTTTAAACTGGTTTTCATGAAGATTCATAATTACTGTTGAGTTGCTCTTATCCTAGTTTGGGGAGTACTTAAAAAGATGGGTGCTCTTAGAACTAATTAAATCAAAAGCAAGCTGCTGGTTTAGGCTGCCCAGATGGTAAAAACATCAAATAAAGCAATTAAGTGCATTATTTTTAGAAATCTATTGTTTGGTTCTTTTTAAGTGTGTACATATTCATATGGAGGCCAGGGGACAATGGTTATTTATTCAGACAGGCCTTCTCACTGAGCCTGGAGACTGCATGTTCAGTTAGACTGGTTGGCTAGCTCTGGGGGTCCACCTAAGTTTCATACATAAACAGTTGGGGATCTGGATTGAGGTCCTGCTACCCACATGGGAACTATCTCCTTGGTCCCAGACTTTTGTCATCTAACTAGACTACCCAAGAATTTTAGGGATGAATTGTACAGCTTTTGAAATAGAATATCCAAGAATGTTTAAGGGATAGGAGTGGTATAGCTCTTGCCTAAGCACATGAGGTCCTTCATTTCCTCCCCACTGCCACAAAACATTTTGGTCTGTGGGCACTTTATAAGTATTTAAAGAGATCTAGAGGGCTGCTAATGACAAAAGGATATGAAATGTCATGACAATGTATTGCTACTGAGCAACTTGATCTGTTTCTTGTAAATGATATAGGTGGAAAGGAGTTACAGATGTGAGGTTTGCAGGGTTATGTTCATGAGTGCTTCTCTCCCCGGCCTGTCCACTCCCCGGGTTTTGCATTGAAAAGCAGCTTTATCCACCATGCCTGTATCCATGGCTTCAGATATGCCGTACTTTTTATCTATTCTCAGGCTTTGACCCAGTCTTCCTCTTCATAAACCTTGACACTCTTGTCCTACTCACCTAGAAAACAGGATCTTAAGGCATCGGAGTGATGTGGGTAGAGAGGGGTGGATGGAATGCCAGTTGTTAATTACCTACAAAGCAATTTTGGTAAAGGCTCCAGGGTATATTAGAAGCTGGCTGCCAGGAAGACTATTATTACCTCTGCCCATTGGCATCTTTACCTATGTGTGGCAGTGCCCTTGGCATTGTGGAGTTTCTGGTATGCCTCTTCCCACCAGGCTGAAGAAAGCCCTTGACATAAATATGTAATGGACTTTCTAATCCTCTTGTTACATGTAACTTAGCAAAGCATTACTGAGCCATGAGCTCAACTGAGAATGATTAAGGCCTACCTATATAATAATGTCTGCTCTTGGTTTTTGTCTCATCATAGTCTTCCAGCTCAATTATTAATAAGTCATACATTTTCTGTGCCAAAGTTAACCACCACTAATTTTTACTGTCAGTTATGCTTCGAGTTTTATCTTTTTCTCAATTCTATTCTTAGTTTTTGCCGCTTCATTGGTTTCCTTTCCTTGTTCATCAGATTGCACAAATTCTTACTGAACTCCTAATGTTGGCCATTTCTTAGTGTATAACTCTTTAAGTGATCTGTTTGCTGTAGATCTACACCCAACCCACTACTCACGTGCCTACACTTCTCTAGCACCGCATTCCTAAATGATAATTAAATGAGTTTTTGTTACTATGGGACCCCTTATTTTTACTTGTCTACATTTAGACTTTAGACCTTCCCACTGAATCCCATGATGGCTGGGAAGGGTAAGCAACCTGCCTCAGCAGCCTGGATGCCAAGATTACAGCTGTGTGGGATCTGAATCAAGAGAAGGCTCTTCAACAGGTCCAGGCTGCTGTGTAGGCTACTCTACTACTTGGACATACGATCCAGCGGACCCGATAGTACTTGAGGTTTTGGTGGCAGATGGAAATGCTGTTGGGAGCCTCTGGCAGGCCCCTGTAGGTGAATCACAGAAGAGACCTTTGGGATTTTGGAGCAAAGCTCTACCATCATCTGCAGACAACTATTCTCCCTTTGAAAATCAGCTCTTGGCCTGCTATTGGGCCTTAGTGGAAACTGAACATTTAACAATAGAACGTATGCGACCTAAACTACCCATCATGAGCTGGGTGCTATCAGACCCTCCAAGTCATAAAGTAGAACATGCACAGCAGCAGTCTATTATCAAATACAAGTGGTATATACGTGATCGGGCCAGAGCAGGTCCTGAAGGCACAAGCAAGTTACATGAAGAAGTTGCTCAAATGCCTATGGTTTCTACTCCTGTTACAATGCCATCTGCTGCTAATTGTGCACCCATAGCCTTATCATAGGCCTACTAGGACCTGGTTTACTGATGGCTCTACATTATGCAGGCACCACCCAGAAGTGGACAGCTGCAGCATTATAAACCCATTGTGGGACAACCCTAAAAGATACAGGTGAAGGAAAATCTCCGTGGGCAGAACTTCAGGCAGTACACATGGTATTACAGTTTGTTTGGAAGAAGAAATAGCCAGATGTGCGATTGTTTACTGACTTGTGGACTGTAGCCAATGGACTGGCTGAATGAATGGTCAGGGACTTGGAAAAATCACGATTGGAAAACTGGTGAGAAAGACATATGGAGAAGTAGTATGTGATGGAGCTCTCCAAATGGGCAAAGGATGTTAAGATATTTGTGTCCCATGTAAATGCTCACCAAAAGGTGACCAGCTGAGGAGTAACATGACCCATTCTGTGGACAGTCAGCCTCTTTCCCCAGCCATTCCTGTTATTGCCCAATGGGCACATGAAGCAAGTGGCCATGGTCGCCGAGACGGAGGTTATGCTTGGGCTCAGCAACACGGACATCTACTCACCAAGGCTGACCTGGCTACAGCTGCTGCTGAATGCCAGATCTGCCAACAGCAGAAGCCAACACTGAGCCCCAGATATGGCACCATTCCAGTGGCAGTTTCACTACATTGGAAAGGACGTTTTGTTCTTACTGGAGTAGACACTTATTCTGGTTAAGGATTTACCTTTCCTGCTCGTAATGCTTCTGCCCAAACCACTCTGAACTCACAGAATACCTTATCTATTGTCATATTATTCCACACAGTATTGCTTCTGACCAAGGAACTCATTTCACAGCCAGAGAAGTGTGACAGTGGACAGATGATCATGGAAATCACTGGTCTTACCATGTTCCCCATCACCCTGAAGCAGCTGGTCTGATAGAAAGATGGAATGGCCTTTTGAAGACACAGCACCAATTAGGTGGCAACAGCATGGAGGGTTGGGTCAGAGTTCTTCAGAAGGCAGTATATGCTGTAATCAGCGTCCAATATATGGTATAGTTTCTCCCATAGCCAGGATCCATGAGTACAGGACCCTCTAGGAAAAGTTTTGCTTCCTGTCCCCACAACTCTAGGTTCTGCTGGCTTAGAAGTTTTTTTTTTTTTTTTTTTTTTTTGTTTTTTTTTGGGGGGGGGGTAGTGCTCCTACTAGGAGCCACAACAAACATTCCATTGAACTGGAAGCTCAGACTTCCCCTTAGTCATTTTGGGCTTCGAGTAACAGTGTTAGGAGGGGTGATAGATCCAGGTTTACCATGGGGAAATTGGATTGCCTTTCCACAGTGGAGGTAAGCAGAATAATGTCTGGAGTGCAGGAGATCCCTTAGAACATCTCAGTATTACCATGTTTTGTGATTAAAGTCAGTGGTAAATTACAGCAGCCTAATCCAAGCAGGATGATAAAGGACACAGACTCATCAAGAATGAAGGTATGGGTCAGTCCTACAGGAAAAGAACCAAGTCCTGCTGAGGTGCTTGCTGAGGGTGAAGGAAATACAGAATGGGTAGTAGAGGAAGGTAGTTATAATTACCAGCTATGGCCACGTAACCAGTTGCAGAAATGAGGATTATAAAGTAATATGAATGCTTCCGTCTTTTGTTAAAAATACATTTGTCTTTCTTCCAATTTAACATCTATTGGTATTTAAGTTGAGACACTAAAAGATTGTTCCCGGACGTTGTCCCATTGTAAATTTACAAATAGGTCTGCGATTGTATGAGGAATAGTTATATGTTAGGTGTATTTGTAACCTTGTTATTGTTTCATGCGGACATGAGAGATTGTGTCAAGTTGACAAGGGGTGGATTGTAGTGGCTATTCCTGGTTGTCAACTTGACTATGTCTGGAATGAACTACAATCCAGAAATGGAAGGCTCACCTGTGATCCTAATCTGGAGACTAGGAGATACAAGTTTCTGACCTGGATCTTGGCTTGAAGATCTGAGGCATAGTGGCTATGAATCCCAGGTTAAGACAGGGAGATCACTGAGTTCAAGGTCATCTGGGACAAAGCAAGTCCCAGATCCCAGCATGGTGGCACACACCTTTATTCTGGACCACACCTGCTGGAGACCTACATAGGGACACTGGAAGAAAGAAGACTCTCCACCTACTTGCCTTGTGGGATTGAGCAACTGCTAGATCCTTGGACTTGTATGCACAGCTGCTGCTGACCATTGTTAGGGGTTGGATTGTAAGTCACCAACACATTCCCCTACTCTATAGAGACTACTCACAAACTCTGTAACTGTAGAGAACCCTAATACACCATACCCAGCTTTTGTATCATACTTGTATGGGAAGATTTACTTGTAATTTGAAACAGGGTTTCTCTGTGTAGACCAGGTTGACCTTGAATTTACAGAGATCTGCCTGCCTTTGCCTCCCAAGTTTTGGGATTCAAGGAGTGTGCCACAAATTGACTCAATTCACACATTTTAAAACAAGATGAACTGGGATAGAAATTTTGGTGTTACAATTCACACCCAATAGGATCAGACTCAAAGGTTAGGTTTCTCTTTAGACATTCTCAGAATGTACCCTTGAACTCAGATCTACCTGCTCGGTAGATTAAAGGCACAAACTACTACTACAGGTTCAGAACTGAGGTTCGAGAAACCTTGGAAAATGAGCAGATCTGCTGTTTCAAAGATCAGCACTGACATGCAAGCAACTATATTAAAAAGCAGCAGCCTTTATAAGACTAGGGGCTTGCGGGGCCAGAGCAAGAGGAAGAAGACTGGGAGCTCTAGTGAGGGAGCTGATTGGTACAATAGGCCTAGTATAAAAGATGAATTTCCCAGCAGTGCAAATCAAATTGGGACAGGATCTATCTGGGCAACCAGTAAACAGGGATTAGAGAAACCAAGGGAGAAATGACTCTCCTGTATGCAGACCACAGAAGCTACAAGCAGCACCTGATCCCTTGGAGCTGCTGCTGTAGGTAAGCTGGGAACCTGTACTTAGTCTTGCAAGAGCAGCAAGCACTCAGAACTGCTAAGTCATTTCTCTAGTCCCTTAGTATGGAGTTTAATGGTTACATGCTACCTAAGCTACCAAGACCCCATTGGTCTTAAAATCTTGTGTGAAGCCAGGTGACAGTGGTGCATGCTTTTAATTCCAGCAGAGGCAGAAACAGGCAGTAACCAAGTTCAAGGCCAACCTAATCTACAGACTTCTATGACGGACTGGGACACAAAGGAACCCTGTCTCAAAAAAGAAATTTTTTTTTTTTTTTTTTTACCATAGTTGCTATAAAATCCCTACACTCAGCATGAGGTCCAGAGGAAATATATTCAAGATTGTTCTAATCTGTGGCTTTGTGGTCTATAACTGCCCTTCCCCTTTTGTATTTCTTTTGGGAAGTATTTTTCTTTAAAACCCCAGGGACTGAAACCTCTTTGGGGGAAACCAGAATTTCTTAATACAAATCTCTGGTCACATACACAGATTGCAATGTTTACCAAGCTAGTGAAAGAAGCATTACTGCTAGACATTGATCAGGATAATGCAGATCATCTTATGTGTGGATCCAGTGCTGACTTTATAGAATGGTTGGCTTTAAAGGTGAAATGTAGCTTTACGAAAGGGGTCTACTGATTTGGTATATATAGTCACGTATAGGACATGGTTAAACCTACCAGGCTCAGTAAAGCATATTAAAGAGTACTACACACCTGACCCTGACCTGGACTTTTCTAAGGATTCAGAACTCAGCACTTTAATATTTAATACTCATGATACCTCATAGTAACCAAGAGTAAAGGTTATTTACTAAAGGGCTCAACCCTGTACGAATGGGATGTACTCTCAGCGATGTCCCTTTTACTAGATACTGCTTTATAACCACTCAGAACTTACTAAACTTCACCTTCTCCCTGCCTCTTACATGCCTCAAACTGCATGAAGCCTAGACCACTGAACCCCATAAAGATAGGCTTCCTACCAATCAAGTCTTTTTATTTGCCTTTTATATTGATGGAGATGACCTGTTCTTCTGCACTGAGTTCAAGCAAGTTACTTTGAAACTGGTAGGATTACTCATTTAGGATTAGCAGACTGCTTTTATCCAGAACCTGTTGAGAGAACAAAGGATTTAAGTTAACTCAGTGTGCAATGTTAAAAGATTGCTAAAGATTCTACTGCAGTTTAATTACTGATTTGGGAACTCAAAAAATCATTGAAGCACAGTTCTGGGACAGCCAGGGCTACAAAGAGTACCCCTTCTTGAAAAGTCATTGAGGCAAAAGCCAGTATTTTGTTTAGAAGCATGACATAAGCTCATTGGATTTCATCTGCTGACTTTTAACCCCCTTTGGAAAAAAAAGATCAAGTCTGATCTAAAGGATTCTGATTTTCCCGCTGCCCGCTCCATAGCTAGAATCCGTCATTCCTCCCCCCACCCCCACAGCCATCAGGATGAGGCAGTGAGGTGAGTGGACCAAGGCAGTGGCTTAGCTTTTGGTCGTTAGTACCAAGTGGCAGCCACATGCTTTCATTTGCAGTTTAAAGGAGATGGTGCATGAAGCTGATGGCTCCCTCCTGATGGCTCCGCCCTTTAAACTCTAGTGGGAGCCTTGCCGCTTCCATTTCGTTGAAATGGAGTAAGAACTCCAAACTCTTTTTCACTTTAGCAGTTCCTGAGAACATCTGAACAAGCCATGAGCAAGGACAAAGACTGGCTAAGCAGGAGTTTTCTTCCTTCCTTCAATATAATAAAGGTACTCTGTGAAAGCTACTGTCTTACTTACCAAATCTGAAAGCCAGAGGCTAGGGAGATAGCTCAGGGTGTGAAGGGCAGCGTCAGAACCTGGAGCTCATCCCTACAACCAAAAAGTACCCTCTCAAGCCCCCTCCCCCCAAGAGTCTGACTCAATAGAAACACTGCTTGAAACACTGGCCTTCTAACCTAGTCTAGTTGATGAGTTTCAGGCCAGTAAAGACTCTCAAAAACCAACTGGAGGACACACACATACAGAAAAAAAAAAGTGAAGTCTTCATTATTTTGATACAGAACTAAACTGAGCCATTGTTTTTGGTGACCTTAAAGAATCACATCATTTCTGCATTCCCCCAGGTGGGGGGCTACTGACACAGCATCTGTGTAGCCCAGTCTAGCTTGACGATTATAAGTAAGCATGAACCACAATAACATAATCACATGTGAAAAAAGCTTTTTAGGGTTCTGGATTTCCTTACAATTGAGTATATTGTGATTAGAACAAATTACACTGTTTACATGGCAAACACGTTTTAAGTATTACAAATTAATGTACTTCTGAGATTTTATCTTATCCTTAGAGATGGGAGTAGGGCAACAGATACTCCATTATCTACAAGCAAAATCATTATAGCCCCACCCCAGGTAGGTGCCCACCATGCCTCTGTCTTCAGAAACAGGACAATCCACATGCAGATGCTCCAAATGGAGATAGAGCTTGAACAATAGCCCAGGGTAAACAGTGTATGCCAAACCAAAGGACAAGGTCAGAACTGTGCAAAGAGCTGGCAACATACCCAAATTGAAAGGCCGCAGGTATGCAATTATAGAAATACAATGCAGAAAACTGCTTTCATGCATCGTGAGTATGTTGCACAAACACAAACACCTCAACCAAAAGCTGTAAAACCTGGCAAGATTTTGTAGAGATGGTAGTCTTGGGAATGTAAGAATTAAATCAAAAGTAAGAATTTGTTAACATTTCTGCAGTATGGCAACTATGACAAACTAGGATTCACTGGCAGTCTGGATGAAACAGGAAAAACTTATTCAATCCCTTTCTTTAGAATCCAGGCTCGTTACCTCCAGGTACTGGGAAGCAGCACCACAGCAGGAACTCTGAGGAGAGGTACAGATGAATGTGTGCTGGATCCCAGAACACTTTTCCTGTGGGAGGCTATGACAGGAGGCTACGAGAACAGCGTGCCTCTCAGTCACTGAGTGCTAAATTCCCAACTATAAACACCCTGGCGCTTGGCTTCTGCATCACTCCTGATCGTGACTGTCAGGAGGGGATCCATTCACCCAGACACACAGCAGGCCCTGGACTTCAGGTTACCTAGCTCACAGTCCCCAAACTGTGGCCACAGTTCCTACCACTGATGCTGCTTCTTAAGGAAGCTTTCTGCTCACACAACAAACTGGAAATGGCAGTTTTGAAAAGGGATAGAGTACTCAGTTTTCATTGTGTTGCTTTATTCAGTTTGCTCCAAGGGCAGAATCAATAGTAGGGATCACAAACATTATTTTGAGTGGCTCACAAGCCTGATCAGTAAAACCTAAAAAACAGGAAGTGTTACACAAGTTGCAAATAAAGCCTCCTGGAGTTCATTGGCATGATAGCAGTGTAAGGACGGTAAATGCAACAGGTGTTAACATCTCACACAGGACTTGGAACCTGCTCACTTCTGGACAATTCTGGGACCCTTGTTGCAAACCCTGCAGATACCAATGCTGATTTTCTTTGATATGAAATATGACACTATACAACTCTTCCTAGGCCTTACTCTTGCTGCACTTGCGTGGTTCCTATTCCTACGGCGCTGGCGTATGCGGTCAGGATCTCCACTATCTGCTTAGTTTCTAGGGTCATTCGGGCCTCCTTCAGCCAGTCCTGTGCCACTCTTCTGGACTCCCCTTTTAGCTGATTGACAAACTTTGCTGCCAGCTCCAGGTCACCATGCTCAATACAATAGGAGGCATATGAGAGCAATTTAAATGTAGTTATATCTTCAGGGTAGAGCTCTGCCGGAGGCTTCAGTTGCTTAGGTGGGAACAGGAGTAGGGACTGTAAGTAGGAAAGGAAGTATTGGTACAGGCTATTTCTGGTTTCGTCAATCATTGCTACCCTTCCGGCTAGTTTTTGAACATCATAGAAACGGGCTCTTAGGGTCTCTTCGCTGTACACCCCCCGGGTCAGGGACTCTGGAGGAATGGCTGCAGTTAAAGCCTGGGTAAACTCATTATCAGAACAGTTGACTCTGATGGCCTCAACCGCATTCCCCAGTGGGATGGTAGGCATTTCCGCAGATGAGGTCTTCATGCTGTACTTTAATGCCTCCACGGAAAGCCAGAGCTGGTGGGCTTTTCTAGCTTCTTCTTCAGCAACTGCATGACCTACAATAAAAAAATAAAATAATAAAATGAAATAAAGCAAAGAAAGACACTTTCCTATCTTCCTCAAACACATACACCAGATGTACCTTCAATACTCTACATCCAACAAGTCTTGTTACTTGGCCAGAGCCAATCTTTTTACAAGGTAACAGGAGGTGACACCGTTTGATGAGGACCTAATTCTACTAACACTAAAAACTGGGAGATTGCAAGTACACACACAGTCAAGTAATCTTCCCCTCCTGTAAAATCCAGGAGAATGCATGGCTAAAGAGGATGCAGACGGCATGGCATGCACATTTGCCAATTTTCTTTTTGTTTGGCAAGAGGGCCTCACTGTGTAGACCAGGCTCCGCCTATCTCTGCCTCCTGAGCTAGGATTAAAGGCATCTGGCACTACACATGGCACTTCTTTTTTTTTTTTTTTTTGGTTTTTTTTTTTGAGACAGGGTTTTTCTGTGTAGTCCTGGCTGTCCTGGTACTCACTCTGTAGACCAGGCTGGCCTCGAACTCAGAAATCCGCCTGCCTCTGCCTCCCAAGTGCTGGGATTACAGGCGTGCGCCACCACGCCCGGCTCGCACATGGCACTTCTTAATTCAGGCATTTTTATATTTAGTGTTTGGAGGCAGGGCAGTCAAATGATATGGTTGCACTACACAGCCCTGGCTCACTCTGTAGACAAGTCTGACCTCGAACTCAAAAGAGATCTGCTTGCTTCTGCCTTTGAGTTCTGGGATTAAAGACATGCAATACTGTCCAGGTCTAGGCCAAGAATTTCAAGGCCATCAGAAATTTGTCAAGGAAAAAAAAAAAAAAAAAAAAAAAACAACCACAAAGATTTCAAATAAAACTCAATGAACTAGGAGTCAGAGAGAGGACTCAGTAGTTAAAAGCACTGGTTGCTCCTCCAAAGGACCCAGGTTCACTCCCTAGTACCCACATGGTGGCTCACAACTGTCTGGGAGTCTAGTCCGGGGGATCCAACACCCTCTTCTGGCCTCCTTGGGTTGGCATGTGGTGTACTTACATACATGCAGGCAACATACCCACATTATACAAAAAGTAAATTATTTGAAAGCATTTTAACAAAAAAATGTAATGAACTAAAATAGACTTTGACATTCACTAAGTATTATTGTCATATGACAATATAAAAAAACCCCAAAAACCTGCGTTTTATTAACGTGCTTGTTGTGAAATGTGGCATACCATAACTACCATCACAGCAGCACACCCCTCCAGATAACCTTTCTGTACACGAGAGAAAATGCATTGAAGACGGCGAGCTTAAGTCATTTATAAGTTATTACAATTTAATTTTTGGATCCTCTTTTCCAGTTTCTTCTCAGAACTCTATACTTAAACTTGTCCAATCTAGGACCAACTCTTCAAGAACTGAGTATCATCATACAGTGGAGTGGCTACATGCTCTATGATTGACAAGAAAGTATCCTGAAAAACTGGACAGGGTCAGACCATAATGTATGAAAGGAAGCTCACTCTGAACAGCCTGCTCAATTCCTCTCAGCCTGGCATAGGCAGTATTTATGTCCAGAGTAAAGCTGTCCATTTGTTCTTGACTGCGACGACGAAACTCTAATTCTTGCTCAGACAGTTTCTCAGACAGGCCCTGAAATAAAACATAGATAGTGTACAGAAATCTAATGTTACCACCATGCTTACCACCTAACTACACACTAGTTGTCTAGAAACTACTAACTTTGAAGTAAAAAAGGAGCCTTTAATATCTCAAATTATAACCAGGCGTGGTGACACGCCTTTAATTCTAGCACTCAGTAGGCAGAGGCAAGTGAGTTCCAAGCCAGTCTGGTCTAAATCCAGGCCACCCAGGGCAACATAGGAAGAACCAATCTAAAACAAATGAAAATTTCGAAAGAGCTGCTTTTAAGGGGCTAGAGAGATGGCTCTGTGGTGAGGACACTTGTTCTTGCAGAGGATCCAGGTTCAATTCCCAGCAGTCACCATGCAGCTTAGAATCGTCCTAACCCCAGTTCCAGGGGCGCCAACGCCCTCTTCTGCCCGCCTCAAGCACCAGGCCCTCATGTAATTCACTGACATACATGGAAGCAAAATACTCATATACATAAATAAATCTTAAAACAAACCAAAACAGCTGCAAGGTTGTATATGAAGCTTCAAACTTTTATCAACTCGGTATTAGTTTTTTAAGACAGAGTTTCACTGTATAGGCTTGGCTGTCTTGGAACTTACCCTATAGACTGGGATGACCTTAAACTCAGAGATCCATCTGTCTCTGCCTCTCAAATGCTAGAATTAAAGGCATGTATCACCATGCCTGGCTCTGACTCATGTTCCTTAAGTTTCTGAATTTTCTGACAGGACATAGAAAAGCTTTTAGTTAAGCTTTCAGACAACCATCTTTAAAAAGAAATCTGGGGTGGCTAAAACTGGCTCAGTAGCTAAGAGCATTTCCTAGAGCACTCACAAAATGACTCCCATTCCAGGGGATCAGTCTCTTCTAGCCTCTGTAGGCAACTAGGTAAGCACATAGTAAACATCTATATATGCAGTAAGCATTTATATATAGAAAATAAAAATCTTTTAAAAATGAGACATTTTGGGCTAGTGAGATGGCTCAGTTAAGAGCACTGACTGCTCTTCCATAGGTCCTGAGTTCAAATCCCAGCAACCACATGGTGGCTCCCCACCATTTGTAATGAGATCTGACACCCTCTTCTGGTGTGTCTGAAGACAGCTACAGTGTACTTACATATAATAAATAAATAAATCTTTAAAAAAAAGAAAGAAAAGAAAAGAAAAGAAAAGAAAAGAAAAGAAAAGAAAAGAAAAGAAAGGAAAAGAAAGGAAAAGAAAGGAAAAGAAAGGAAAAGAAAAGGATTAGGGCTAGAGAGATGGCTAAGACATTAAGAGTGCTGGCTTCTCTTCTGAAGGTCCTGAGTTCAGTTCCAGGGAACCACATGGTGGCTCATAACAATCATTAATGAGATCTGGTGCCTTCTTCTAGCTTGCAGGCTTGCATGCAGGCAGAATGATGTATATGTATTAAATAAATACCTTTAAAAAAGAGACTTTTTTATTATAACCCAAACATATTATTAGATCTCTATACCTGACCATAAATGTATACATGTCTGACATAAAAAGAATTGGTTCTGTAATTTATGACTAACAAAAAGCCTATGCCACCAAAGCTAGGAAACACTCTATTCTTATCTTCAGAGTACACATGGAGGAGAAGGAACAGACTCAGCATTTGTTCCCAGTTGCTACCCAAAAATCAAGAGAAAGGAGAGGGCAGCTCTTGATGATGCAAGTAGGGGAGGGGACAAAAACCTGCAGCCTCACCACAGGTCCTCACCTGTTCAAATTCATACTTCAGTTCCTGTTCTTGCACCTTGAGGACGTCCCGTAAGTGATCAGTGTGGGCAGCTGCCTGTCGTCGAAGCTGGGTCCGCATTTCATTCTCCATGGCATCTCTGACTTCTTCTACCTGTGAAACCAGACCCAATAATGGGCAGTTCTCAAATGTTCATATATGCATTTAGGGAAAGGGAGAGACTAGTTAGTAAGACAACAGTAGCAGCAGGTGAATGTCAACTCCATTAAGGTGCCAGGCATGTGTACACAATTATCTAACTTTTAACAAGAGCCATCCAAAAGCAACTGAAACAGGTCACATAGCTACACCAGAAATCCTCTTGCAAACATGGGTCTCTCTGGCCTCAAGCCTTGTGCTTCCTTCCATCATGCTGCCATGTGGCCCCCAACACAGAAACAAACACCATTATTTGCTGAATCACACATTCCACAGGAAGTAATTGATTCCAGAACTTAGAGCAAAGAAACCTAGCTCTAGGCTGGGTACAAACCTAGTTTAGCCATAACTGCTCATGTTCATGTTTCCATCTTTTTGCATGGTGACAATGCCAACTTAGAGAAATCAATGTGAAAATTAGTGCCCAAAAGGTACACTTGACCATATTTCTTTGAAACCAGCAAGCTTATCTTCAGTATGAATTAAAGTTTAACATGGCCCAATCAAAACAAGTTTGGAAATGCTTTACTTAGCAACTAACTGTGGGTACACTAGACACCAACATAAATTACCTTGAACACAAAACTCATCTTTTCTCAAATATAGCAGTGAGTTAATGAATCTAGTTAGGCAGTGTGTAAACATTTAAGACCAGCCCTGTGCCTGACAGAACCTACTGTCTTCTTGGATACATGACTGCTCAGACAATGCACAGATACCCGAGATTGGGGCGCTTGCTTCTGAGAGGGAATGTGAGCAGGACGCCCACTCACTGACGCCCACTCAGCCTCCTCTGCCCACTTTCACTGAAAACAGCAGCAAAACAGAAACTGACCCACAGGTGCTGCTTAAAACTCAAAGGAGGGACTGGGCGGTGGTGGCAAATGCCTGTAATCCCAGCACTTGGGAGGCAGAGGCAGGCGGATTTCAGAGTTCGAGGCCAGCCTGGTCTACCGAGTGAGTTCCAGGACAGCCAGGGCTACACAGAGAAACCCTGTCTCCAAAAAACAAAACAAAAAAAAAAAAAGCAAAGAGCCAGGTTGGGAGCACACAGCACAAATGTCCCAGTGAAAAAGATAAAAAGACACTACACAGAGAAGAAAACCAAAAACAAAAGCTAAACAAGGTTCAAGAAAATAAATGTACTTACAGAAGGCAAGTATGTCATTAAGAGTCTTTGTGTGCTGTTTAAGAATTTAGATTTTGGGCTTTTACTGTAAACCCAGAACATGGGATAAGGTAGCACTTATAGCTGTGAGCTCCTACCAGCCACAGGTAAATAACAAGTTCCTATTTTTGAATAAACAAAAGTAGAGGAGACAGCTGTGAGTTCTAAGCCAGCCTGGTTACACAGCAAGAACCTGAGAAACTATTAAGACCTCATCTTAGACTAAGGTAGGGAAAAAACAAACTTAAACAAAACCACCCCAGACAGGAACTGACTGTGGATGCATACTGACTGTAAGAGCTGATGAGAAGATGGAGTGGAGAGTGCCTAACAGCCCCTCAGTGCATGTCTGACACGTAACATGGCCACCAAAAAAAGAAAAAAAAAAAGATGGCAAATGGTGGCATCACTTCCCCTTTGAATAATTACACCTTCAACTTCCTGAGGTCCTGAGTTCAATACTCAGCAACCCCATGGTGGCTTATGACCTTTTATAAAGAGATCTGGTGCCCTCTTCTGGTCTGCAGGCATATATGTAGACAGAACACTGAATACATAAGTATCTTTAAAAAAGAAAAAACAAAAAACAAAAAACAAAAAACCAACCCTAAACAGCACTCTACTGATGGCCTGGCACACAGTACATCTACTCCTAGCAGGCGGTGATGGAACAAAGCAGGTTAACCCCCAATGTCCTGTCACTTTCCTCTCCACTACCTTTCTGTCCTGCTCAGCCTGAATTTCACTTCTGTGGCGCTCCAATGCTTTTGCTACTGCAGAGTCAAAGGACCGCTTTTCTTCTAGCTTTTGCCTTTCCAAGGCTAGCGCAATGTGCTGCTTCTCTGTGGCTTTCTGTTGTGCGAGCTCTCTGTTGAGCTGATCAATGCGACGATGGGCATGAGCAATGAGCGAGTTCAGGTCATCAGTAGAGAGTTTGCCAGCTAAACAGATAACATCAAAGTGTTAGTGATGTCACTGAAAATATAAAGCAGAAAGAAGCTAACATGAAATTCAAATCCTCCAGTTAAAGTAGAAATTAGCAACTACTGTCCAGCAATTTAAAGCACTATCAATTCTAAGCAAAATAATAGGTGGGTCCTATTATAAATAATAATAGGTGTGAGGCAGCAGACACTGATCTTTCCAGAACTCCAAATCAGTGCACTGCGAACTCATCATATCCTGGCTTTCTAATTTACTAACTTTACTTCTAAAAGACAGCTTGTAGACACAATCACTACTATCTGTCATTTTATGTAGAACTATGATTAGCCCTAACAAATATTCAGAAGGAAACCAACTCCCACAAGTTCTCCTCTGAGCCACAAGCACACTGACAGGGACTCTCTACCCCTACCCCAGAACACGCACACGCACGCACGCACGCACACACGCACGCCCAAGTAAGAAAAAGTCTGCAAAGCTGAGAAATGGCTCAATGGCTCAAAGGTTAAGAACACTGGCTGCTGTTTCATTGGAACTGGGTTTGATTCCCAGCACCACATGGAAGTCCCTTGTAACTCCAGTTATAGGGCATGTTAAGGCACTCCTCTGTCGTCCACAGGTATCTGGCATGCAAGTGGTGTAGAGATACATATAGATAAAACACCTGAGACACATAAAATGATCCTAGAAACAATTTTAAAAAAATATAAGGATTGCATTCTATTAAAACTAAAGGAGTCTCTTGGTTATGTTCCTTTGGGGGGGGGGGAAATATTTTTGTTTTCTGTGTATGGGTGTTTTGCCTGCTTATATGCCTGTGTATCACATGTGTGGCTAATGTTGTAAGAGGCCAGAAGAGGTCACCAGATCCCTTGAAACTGGAGTTACTGATGGTTGTAAGCCTCCACGTGGGTGCTGAGAAATGAACCTAAGTCCTCTGGAAGAGCAACCAGTGCTCTTAACCACTGAGCTATCTCTCCATCTATTCCTTTCCTTGAAAGCACACTACCTAGAATAGTAATCTGTGATCAATGATACTCCATGGGATCACTTGTGCTGCTTTTTAATACTTGTGCCCAAACACTCAGTTATGCATACACACACTCACTCAGTGCCATTTGTTGGTTTGTTGGTTTCAGAAGGGGAGGTAATTTCACACTCCACAGTATTCTAAAATTTATTAGAGGTTAGGAATGAAGGCTCCTGTCATAAAATACAAAATACAGGCAATTCTGTAAGATAAATGATCAATTCATCAAAAACGCAAGCAAAAAGCAAACTCAAGCCAGCACTGAGACTCACTGAGTAACTTCAGTGTGTGGGACATCTCTGAATCCTGGTTTGAATTAAATATCATAAGTAAAAATACTATAAGTAAAAAGTCTTAAGCATTGCATATTTAAAGCAGTAGAGAACTATGAAATCTTCAGTATAATAATAGTATTCTGAGAGCTGGAGAGATGGCTCAGTGGTTAAGAGCACCAACTGCTCTTCCAAAGGCCCTGAGTTCAAAATCACAGCAACCACATGGTGGCTCACAACCATCCGTAAAGAGATCTGACACCCGCTTCTGGAGTGTCTGAAGACAGATACAGTGCACTTACATATAATAAATAAATAAACCTTAAAAAAAAAAAAACTAAACAAAAAAAGTTTTAAAAAGTAGTATTCTGATTTTCTTTTTAAAAAAAACACTCAAAATTTTTAAAAGGAAAAGGATATATTTGGGTCTCCTTTGACATGAAGGCTATGAACAGATGAAACCAGACTGGGCACTGGTTTGATAACTGATCAAGTTGGATGAAACAACCATGGGAATTATTTGTATGGTTTTTTCTCTTTAATGTTTGAAGCTCTTTGAAATAACAAGTAAAACAAAGACCTTACTGTATACACACACACATGTATCTCACACTTAAATCCTTACACTTAACACAACTGTTCTTGATTATCTATGGATGACAACTGAGAATTATCATACATTCAGTTCTACTTCCTATAATTTAGAAGGCTGGCACACATACACACACCAGAAAGAGTTCACTATATTTCAACACCTGAAAAAAATACATAAACATAAAATATACATAATTACTCACCTAGGTCAGAAATACCTACAAAGAAAGAGAAGAATAGTTTGAAAAAAGAAGGCACGCACTTTGGTTAGGCATCATTAAATAGCAACATCCAAGAGGACCAAGAAAAGAGGGTACTAGAAAAGTAAAATGTTTATTTCCTATATTTACAGAATCAGAGACAGCATTCCTAAGGTAGGCTGTAATATTTCAAGAGAAAAAGAGAATCTCCGACAATAAGGATTGCTCTAGTTAGAAGGCATTTGTCACTGTTTCATCAGCACATCAACTACAGACTTTATCAGGAGACACAAGTCTTGGTTACTGTCAACTGAACTCATTTACAGAGTTAGCTCTCCATCCTAGTACTTGGCTTCAGTGGCAGACCACTTCTAGCTGTCAAATACTGCTAGAATTAACATTTTTCTTTAAGGGCAATTTTGGAAGAGTCTTTTCAGATTCTGTTATCTTTCTAACTTTTTTTTCTCCTGAAAGCTGGTGTTATGGGAGTGTATCATAGTAAGGTTCTTAAATAAACATTAAACTTTGTCAAATTTACATTTAACCTGTGCAAAATTAAACCA